>JABUQX010022678.1:17500-24123 GCA_015478945.1 Trachelipus rathkii | reverse complement strand
AGAGAGTTGCAAAAAGAGCTGGTGGGTGTGGTGGTGGTGCGGTTGGTGCGGTGTGGTGCTGGTGCGCGACCTGTGCGGAGCGGTGCGGTTCGCAAAAATCCGGTGCTCGACCAACACTAATTCCAACTCATGCCTGAATGCAACGCTGCTTTATGGGAATGTATACCCCGTAGGACCTTTCCTGCTCAGCATGCATGCCAATAAACGCATCAAACATAATACTTAATGTATCTTGTATATAGTTCATGTTGCTGTGAAATACCTACGCGTATAGATTCAGATATAGAATGGTTTATAACTAGGATTACCCTGTCTAATTATTGTTTTAATTGTTTTATCATTAGATTTATTTCTGATGTCATTAGAATTTGAGAGATTAAATAGGAAAAAACCCAAACCGGATATCATTTCAACCCTCCAGAGGACTCCGCATCTCTCAAACCTGTGTGGAAGTCCTCAGTAGTGACCCCGAAGTGTGAAGATTGGGTCCACGGATAGGAGCCTGGAACATCCTCAAGAAGACTAAAACTGGCCTAACAAAAACACATAAACAACACACTCATCTTTTATATATCTGGTGAAGAAGCATCACATAAATAAAACAAAAAATCTTCTTATTAGTTCTCTCTCTCTTTTTGCCAGTTCACACGAAGTTACAGCTGCAGCAGCCACAAGCCTGTTCCATCAGCATCTTATCAGCACTTGGACCCCTCTCCTTGGTCAGACATATGGTATCTCATCCAAGCCAGGTCATATAATTACCTTATAAGTATCATTATTATTATTATTATTATTATTATTATTATTATTATTATTATTATTATTAATTTTTTTTTTATTATTATTATTATTATTATTATTATTATTATTATTATTATTATTATTATTATTATTATTATTATTATTATTATTATTATTATTATTATTATTATTATTATTATTATTATTATCCCCCTACCGTTGGGTCACTGACACGGTATAGCCTCACCCTTGTGTGCTGGGGAAATCCTCGTACACTCGCTCAAAAACTAAATATAAGATAGTAAAAAAAAGCAAAAAAATTTTTTTTTATTATTATTATTATTGTACTATTAGTTCATGGTCTAGCTCCTAGGATTGTAATTTCTTTTTTTTCTCACCCTCTATTCGGTACCATTGCCTACGCCCGCACCCCATCTTCTTTCCCTCGCTCTACCTACTTCTACGCCTCTCATCATGTCCACTGCCGCGCGAACTATACATCTTCAACCATTCTTCGTAAACAACCCCGAGCTTTGGTTTGACCTTGCCGAGTCAGTGCTCCTGTCTATCGAAGACGAGAAGGAGAGATATTCGAGAGTTGTGAATGCTCTCCCGGAGTCTTGCCTCCTCAAAATCAGGGATGGTCTGGCGACAACTAGAACCTCTACAACCCCTTACGCCACTCTCAAAGAACATATTATCGACCGCTTGGCTCCCACCAGAGAGGAGCAATTGGAAACTCAGCTTAGGGGCATCTCACTGGGCGACCAAAAACCCTCGGAGTTGATGGTAGGGATGCTGAGTTTGTTGGGCGGTACTCCATCTGCGTGGGAAGAGAAAATAATTCGCACTCTCTTCCTCCAGAAGATGTCTGCCCGGCATCACAGTGTACTGCAATCATTGAATCCGGCGTTTTCCCTTACTGAGTTTGCTGCTACAGCAAACAGAATTTTGCGCCCTCTGTCGGATACTTCGGTCCAACGCTCACGCCGTTCCTTGCGTACCTCTGCCTCTCTATCTTCCTCCTCCGCAAATAGCTGCGCCTCACACCCAACACATTCATCAGTACTCTACCACCGCCCCCGCTACCCTTCCTTCTCTTCTTGTTCCTCAACCACCTTCTGCCGCTTTTCCAGCTCCGCCTCTTTATTCCCACCCACCTCTATCTTCCTACTCTCATGCTTTTGCAGTACACACTTCTCCTTCTGCATCTCTCGATGCCCGGGTTTCGGTTCTCGAAACGGGCATGGCTGAAATAAAAACTGCCCTTCTCTCCATCACTACGGCTATTAATAATAACACTTTTCGCTCCTGTGATCGCACTCCTTCCAACCATCGTCCTTTTCGTGGTCCTCGTTCCCCTTCTGCTTCTTCCTCACGCCAGCGCCAGTATCCTAATGGGTACTGTTATTATCACCATACTTTCGGTATGGATGCGAAGAAATGCGATCCTCCCTGTTCACTCCACCAGGGAAACTCAGCAGCAGGCCCGTCGTAGGTGCGACGGGAGATGCTGGTTCCTTCTCTTCTTCTCCTCCTACGGCACAGGATGTTCTTCATATCTGTGATCACTCCATCAAACTTTCTTTTTTGGTAGATTCGGGAGCGAGCGTCTCTTTGGTCCCCAGAAACCCTTCTCAGGACTCCGCTATTCCCCTTTCTGGTCGTCAACTTTTCGCTGCAAATGGCTCTTCCATTCCAGTGTATGGAGAGCGTTTGTGTACATTGGATCTTTTTCTCCGCCGTCGGTTCACATAGGTTTTTCTCGTCGCCGAAGTGACACAGCCCATCCTCGGTGCTGATTTTTTGTACCATTTTAATCTTAAGGTTGACCATCGTAATCGCCGTCTTGTTGACGGTGATACTTCTCTTTCTACTCCCGGTGCTATTATTGCTTATGCATGGGTATTCTGCTATTGCTCCTTCACCTTCTTCGGTTGTCTCCCTTTCTTACCCTCCTGCAGAAGGACTTTCCTTCTTTATTGCATCCTTGCTCTTCAGATACCCCACTTAAGCATTCTGGTTGTGCATTATAATGAAACACAGGACCCACCTTTGCTAGAGCTCTTGCCTCCCTCCTGAATAAGCTCACATTCCGCCAAGGCAGAGTTGATCACATGTTCAACTTGGCAATTGTGCTCCCCTCAAAGTTGTTGGTCTTCTCCGCTACACATGGTTCCTAAAGGCACTAAGGGAGACCGGAGACCCTGTGGTGATTTTAGGGCCTTGAATTCTTCTACAACTCCAGATAGGTATCCCGTTTCGCACATTCAATCCTTCACTTCACACCTGGCCGGAAACACTATCTTCTCTTCTTTAGACTTAATTCGGGCCTACCACCAGATACCTGTAGCTCCGGAAGACGTTCCCAAGACAGCTGTGATCACTCCGTTTGGCCTCTTTGAGTATACGAGAATGCCATTCGGCTTGAAAAACGCTGCCCAATCATTCCAGAGATTCATCGATTCCATTCTTCGTGGTCTTCCGTTTGCCTGGGCTTATTTAAATGATCTTCTCGTCGCTTCCTTCTCTCTTGAAGAACATGCTGATCACTTACGTGCCGTCTTTGGTAGGTTGAACGACGCTGAGATACGTCTCAATCCTACCAAGTGTGTATTCGGTGCGTCTTCCTTTACCTTTTTGGGTCACACAGTCTCTGCTGAGGGAATTTTCCCTCTTGTAGACCGTGTCGACGCTATCTGCACCTTTCCATTTCCAGAACCAAAAGCAGCTTCGCCAATACCTCGGCATGCTTAACTTTTACCATCGTTTTTTTGCAATTAGCGGCTGCTCTTTTGGCCGCTTACAGCACTCATTCGTCCTAACACGAGCAGCACACAAAGGTTGATGGTTCCGGCAGCACAGTCCCGCTTTCAAGGGCTTCAAAGAGCCGCTCCCCGCACTCTTCTTGTCACCACAATATTCTGCAACGCAACGAGAGTGAGGTCGGATGCCTCCGATTTCGGCTTGTTGGGCGTACTTCAGACAGTTTCAAAGGGTGAATGGTGCCCACTTGCTTCTTTTCAACACAAAGCTCGCCACCGCTGAACAAGGTATAGTCTTTCGGCGGGAGTTTTTGCCATGTATTTGCTTTCGTCACTTTAAGTACCTTATGGAAGCGTCGGGTTTCATTCAATATTCTGAACCGACATAAGCTAATCACTTTTGCTATGGTTATCGCAAGAAAGGCCTTCCCCCGTGAAGCCGGCAGTCTTGAATTCTTCCACAGTTCAACTACGCCATGCGTCACATATCCGGAGTGGACAATTTCACGCGGACGGCCCTGTTCCCGATTAAATTAACGCTCTTTCCCTCATTTCTGAATTTATTGATGCCTGGCCACGTGCCAGGAGAAAGACAATATCGATCTTCAACAGGAATCTTCTCTACAGCTGCAGTGGCTAAATCTTCCGGATAGTGAAGAAGGCTCCTGTGGCGAAGTTCTCAACATCCTCGCCCTTTCGTTCCAACTTCTCTTCGAAAGGCTGTCTTCTGCAATCTCCATTCGCTCTCCACGCCTGGCAATTGAGGTTCAATGCAACTGGTGAAACCTGTTTTGTGTGGATAAAGTTAACCGACGTGGCGATTTGGACTCGCTCTTGTAATGGCTTGACAGAGGTTCTAAAGGTGCAAGGCTACTAAAGTCCCTTAGCAACCTTTTGCCTCCTGGTCAAGCGTTTTGAGAAGAGTTTCACCATTGACATCGTCGGACTGCTTCCCCTTCTTATGGCAGCGATATAACTCCTCACCTGTATTGATGAGGTTCACCTCGTTTGACGAACGCTATTCTTTTCTGTTGCACTGCGAACTCTATGCTAAGACTGCTTGTCCCATTGGATCTCTCGAGGTTTTGCGTCCTTCTCTTTGTCACGACGATCAAGGTGCGTTTCGGAATCTTCCTGGAAAGATTTGATGGCGCTTTCTTGATTCTGTGAAAGATCCATGACGACAGCTCCATGCCGCAAGTCGAACTGGGATCTGGGAGGTTTCACGCCAGCTTAAAGCCTCTCGCATGGCACATCCACAACCAGAACACTGAACTGAAGCTCTTCCTTTACTGGGTATAACGTGCACGGCGTTAAGGAAAGATCTTCAATTGTTCAGCTGCACAAACTCGCGTTATGGCTCTACTCTTCGCCTGCCTGGAGAGTTCTTTTCTCAATCTTTCCCTCCTGCTAGTGCCGATCCCACCCTGTACCTCACCCGCTTTTAACGCTGTGCCCTTTCCTGGAGACCTACTCCGACCAGAAAGCAAAAGGTGCATTCCCACATCCCGAAAGATCTTTTTTCCTGTACCCATGTTTTCGTGCGGCATGACGCACACTGTTCTCCTCTCCAACCCAAGTACGACGGGCCGTTCCCGGTGTACTTCGGAGGAGAAGTCTTTACTGTACAGCGTACTGAAGTCATATCGATCGATCGTCTCAAACCTGCTTATTTCGAGGCGAACCCTCCTGACGTCCAAGATTCGGACTTGTTTCCAAAACTCATTCCAGTTCCTTTGGATGCACGACCTTCTTACCCTGCACCTGATTCTCCACCCCTTCTCTTACTTCAGATTCTCCACCTCCTCCGCTTCTGAATCTCGACCCGGATCCTCTACCTTTTCCACCTCCTCCTCTACCTCCGCCGTCTCCTTCCCCTCCTCCACCTCCTGACCCGCCTTCCACAAGTAATACTGCTGATGTTCCACTTCCTTCTCGTATTCCTCGCCCTCTCACTCGTTCTAAATCACGTGCTCTTGCTCCCAACTCTCCGACTCCGACGCCAGCTTCCCGTTCTTCCCTTCGTCCTGCCTTGCAACCGTCTCCCTCTACTGGTATATCGAGCAGAGGCCGTCAGTTGCGACGCCCGCTTCGCTTCTTAGACTAAAGCACCTGGCCCTCTGCTCTGCAGGGGGGTACTGTGGAGACGGGCTTACAGCCAAGCGCGCCCTAAAAAAATGAGCTGCACTAGCGTTCAAATTAAGCCCCGCCTTCAAGCTTGCGTCATTCTAACTAAACGAAAACCACGCTAGCACACGCATCGTTCATTTGCAAAATTGTGAAAATTTTTATAATTTATAATAAAAATAACGGCAAATTGCTGCCACACAATTAAGCACAAAGATCAAGGTATGTATCAAAGTGAGGTGTATCATTTAATATATTATTAAGGCAGCAAAAATACCAAATTAGTCGAAAAGAAGCCGATGTAGGTCAAGGCTAGAGTTGAATTTCATAACGAGGCTACAGTGATAGGAGTGCGCTAGCCAGATTTGCATTAGAAATTAATGGCTAAGGAGTAGCAAGAGGTAGATGACCCAAAGCATGCAAATATTGGAAGGTGATAGTACACAGGAAAGTAAGTTACATCATAGCCACGGAGAGACGCAAAAGGGGGTGATAGGGAGGCAAAGATGCATGAGCCAAATTTGTTAGAATTTAGGAGTATAAAATATATTTTTGTAACAATATAGCAAATAACAGTCGGATAGACTGTTATTTGCTGTATATAACCCTGAGTTTGCTTGCGCGTTACATAGCAGTGCAGAGAAGACCAGAGTAGGTCGAGGCTAAGCTAGCGAGAGTTGAACGAAAATTAGCAAATATTCTGTAGAGTGTGAACTATAAATTACGATTAGTGCATGCTGTTAATGCGGCGAATAGCGGGTCAAGCCTAAACTGCTATTTGCCGTATAGACTCCCAAGGGGGCATAAACCACCTACGCCCGTTTTCCGGTAGGTTTTAAACAATTGTAATTTTATGCAAAAAATCGCAGCCTACACCCCTCTCTCTCTCTCTCTCTCTCTCTCTCTCTCTCTCTCTCTCTCTCTCTCTCTCTCTCTCTATCTATCTATCTATCTATCTATCTATCTATCTATCTATCTATCTATCTATCT
>JABUQX010022678.1:7500-12500 GCA_015478945.1 Trachelipus rathkii | reverse complement strand
TGTGCGGAGCTGTGGTCTTTAATATCTCTTTCGCTCCATCCTGCTCTCATATATATATATATATATATATATATATATTGGTTTCTCATATATATATATATATATATATATATATATATATATATATTCTTTTCAATAAAATTACTTCTTTAATTTGAAAGTAATGTTATGTTATAAATATTAAAAATGCAAACTTGGTTTTTATTTTCGCTCCAATGCTATACAGATTTTATTTATTATATGTTCATACAGAAAATTATTTTATGCGGAACTTATACGACTAATATGTAATATATTGACCCTGATGTTGGAAGTGCATAGCGCAGATGTGTCAGGTCAGGATGGGTGTGAGGTGGGATGTTGCAGGGCTTTTGCGGTGCTGTCATATGCATCTACTGCTATTTTATACATAAAAAGTGCTTATTTTTACTGATAATTAAGAAAATTTCGAATAATTTTAAAAATATAGATGTCTACTCCAAGCTTTTTTCAAAAAATAAAACACTTTAGACAATATTTTCCAGGTAAAACTCCATTACTGGAGCCATTTCAAATATTGTGAGGACTTCGTCCCCTTCAGAATCTCCAACAACTCCTCATTGTGGCTACTTTAAATAAATTAATAATGATAATACTGATACTACTATTGTTACTACTGGTATTTCTCATTGTACTATTACTACTATAGTTACAAACGCTCTACGCAAGTCGGATGAAAGTCAGTCTCCGTATTACGCTTTCTCTCTTGTATATATATATATATATATATATATATATATATATTATATATATATATATATAGTATATATATAAAATGGTATAATAATATATATATATATAGTATATTATATAGCCTCTTGATATATATGATAAATTTTTAAGCTAATTGGAGTAATTGATACCAATTCAACCTCACATAAAACCTTTTGCAATTTTCCATTGAAGCTTTATTTTTCTCGGGATCCTTTCAAATTAAAATAAGCGAGCAATAAAGGAAACAGTTTTTCTTGTAATAGTTTTCTCAGTAACAAAGTTGTGATACTTCAGAGAGATAAATTGACACAACCTTTAGAGTTCTTCTTCCTTCTTCTTCTTGCTATCTTCTTCTTCTCTATGCATATGGTGACTTCTTCTTCTTCTTCTTCTTCGATTTGAGCTTTATTGTTAAGAATAGAAGTCTAGGACCTTGAAATAGAATTTAGAATATGGAAAAAGAAATCCAGCGTTATAAATTATCGATTTAAGAACGAAGTTTTCTAAAATAAAAATAATTTTGTATCAGCGGGACCGACCCTGGGGTCTCTCTCTCTCTCTCTCTCTCTCTCTCTCTCTCTCTACTCTCTCTCACTCTCTCTAACATATAAATCATTTTTTCGCCAGAGGACTCCACCCTGGGGTGTCTCTGACATCTCTAAGAGTTCTGAAAGTATGTTGTTCATGTTCTAGGTCGTCAACCAAATATATAAAGAAACCTATATGACCTTATTATGTGGTTATTTCAAAGTTTTACTCCTGCACCGACTCCGTCTCCTGCTCATCCCCTGTAAAAAACAAAACTCACATTTCTTAAACTCTGTATTTCTTCCACCCTCTTGTATGAATTCATCATATTTCATCTATCTATGGTCACTTCAAAATTTTGGGGGTTCAGCCCCATCATATATTGGTCGTAGCGGTTCAAAAACTCTGGACGATGTGGGTGACACCACCTTAAGTCAGCGTTACTCAAAAGATGGGAAACTAAAGTGGGGAATGCCTAAAAGGGTATCACACCCTGAAAGTGGGCCCCACCCTCAAAATTTGAGGACATAGACCCCAAATTCTGGATTTAGCGGGACAAAATACTTAATATAGCAAGATAAAAAGTTATTACCACTACAACTTAGGAAAAACAATATATATATATATATATATATATATATATATATATATATATATATTATAATATAATATATAATATAAATATATTAAATATAATATATATATATATATATACTATAATATATTATTATATAATTAGGATATAAAATTATAAGATATATAGTAGTAGATAATAAATATATATATGATATAATATATATAATATAATATATATAATATATATATATATAGTATATATATTATATATATATATATATATATATATATATATATATACTATATATATATATATATATATTATATATACTATATCATAAGAAAGTATCTATATATGCCGAAGGCGAAAGGACAAAAGGTCGGATCCTATCTGAGTCAAAAGTGACCATTTGAAACAACAGAAATATTAAACATGTAAGATACATTTGGATGGTCAATCTTACATGCTTCGGTGGCTCAGGATAAGATACATTTGGATGGTCAATCTTACATGCTTCGGTGGCTCAGGGGCTTAAGAGTTCCACTGTTAGGCAAAGTGACCCTGGATCAACTCCAGGATCGGCTGTAGAAAATTTTAAATATATAAAAATTTTAATTTAAATAAAATTAATGTTAAATACGGAGAACGCGAGAGAGCAGTTCGTGACGTCATCCTTTGAGATCGTAAAGTATATATATTTTCGAGTTGCTGGTCATTGGGTGGAGTTCTGCCAATGGTGAGGTGAGTGAGAGAGGTGTGAGGTGTAATATGTTCGAGTTTCTCATAGAGGTGGCCAGGCAAAGAGAGACCAGGCGCGCGGTGATGAAAGGAGCGGGTAGAGATGGCATGGAGCACGCCGTTCGGCGAGGTCCCACTCACTGAGACCACAGGGACTCATACAATCACAAAGGCGACCAGGCATTCAACTCAGTGTCCCCGGAAACCCCTATATCTACACCAAACACGACTCAACCACGGCAAAAACAAAAATCATTAAGTATCCTTAACGAGTGTACTTAATTAAGTACACTTACTAATATACATGACGTCATAAGATAAATACAACATAATGACGCAAAAAGTAGCAAAAATATGCCAAGGTTGCCAGATTTGGACAAGAAAGTAGTTAAATCTGGCCACCCATGGATCAGTGACCCTACTATATATATAATATATAATAGTATTATATATATATATAATATATATATATAATATATATATATATAAATATATAAGATATATAGTTAATATATATATATAATATATATATATAGAGAATATATAATATATATAATGATAAAGAGTAAATTAAAATTATACGATGATTATATATATATATATTTAGATTACACATATATATATATATAATATATATATATATATATATATATATATATATATATATAATGAATAATTATAAATAGAGAGATATAGAGATATAATAATAAATAATTGTAATATATATATATATAATATATATAATATAATGATAAGATAGGATGCACTATCCACTTTGGTGGTCAGTAGATGTAAGAGTGAATAATATATAGTGAATAGATAGTAAAAGAGTATGATATAGTTGATATATATATATATAGATAGATAATATATTAGATAGTATAGTATTATCATATGATGGATATGAATATAGAATAATATATTATAGATATATATATATATGAATATAGTATAGAGTATATATATATATATATTTATATGAGAGAAATATAGATATATATATATATATATAGTAATAGATAGAGATGTAATATAAGATATATATATATTGAAATATAGTTATTAAAATAATAGTAGTATAGATATATATATATATATATATAGATTATATATAATAGTAATATATAATTATATATATAATATATGGACTAGATATATATATATATATTACACACAAAGGTGGGCACGTTAATAGAAAAAGTTAAGCGAGCCGTTAATCCGTGTTAATACGTTAAACAAAAAAGAATAACGGAGCGATTATATCACAATTAAAACCGTGTTATTGCGTAAGAGAATTGATAATCTTGTATAGTGATATAGAATAGTCAACTTATTAGACGTCTGAAAATAATACTAATAATAATAATATAACTGAATAATAGGAGAATAATAATAAGAATCGATGTATAATAGCTTTAGAGAAAAATAGTGGAAAATTATCAACATATGTGGATGATGTGCGAACAGAAGGATATGTCAATGCAAAACCTCCAAAAAAAGACACAACAGAAAAGAAAGACATAGAAAGGCACCCAGTAGAAAAATCTTATCCACTCCTCAGAAAGGGTGTCCAGGTGTAAGTTGACGAACAGCTTCTAAAGTAGGGGCTTACGCCATCCTGGAGGTTCAGAGGAAGGTAGAGAGTGTCGGATTTTTCCTCTCAGAGCGCTTTCGTCGGATTCTCTTCCTTTGAAGTCTAAGAAGGATTTAAAACCTTCCTGTCGAGATTCATTTCTTCAGAAGGCTAAGAGCTTGTGAAGACTTGTATATTGTGGAGATGCATATTTCTATTCTAAAGGCTTCGACGAATGTTCAGCAAAAAAAGGAAATTTATTTGTGGGAAAATGTCTGGTAGAAACACTTTTGTAATAATTCCACAATATAATAAATTGATGTTATAGCCAAAAAAAAATGTTAAATTCAACATATAAAGTGAGAGACTTCACAAATATGTCCAAAAAAGCTGCAAAGAAAGGAACAGCGAAACAGAAATCTCTCACTTTTCTGCAGAGAGAGGAGGATATGATTTTTTCTGACTGGAAGAAGCTTTAGATGAGAGAGTTAGTCTGTTGTGTTTTTGGACTTTGACATATTTGTGAAGTCAGCTTTATATGATTGGAATTTTACATTTTTAGTTTGGCATATAACGAGTCATTATTATGAGTTGTTGGAGATATTAACAAAATAATAATAATATAAGAAATAATAATAATGAAATAGATAATAAATAATGAATACATAATAATAAATAATAATTAATTAATAATAATAATAATAATGAATAATAATAGGATAAGTATAATAATATAATAATAATGGAAAAATCCGACTAAGTAATATTAAATAATGATATGTGAGAAGCGACTATCAGACTTAAATAACAGCGTGGAGGAACGACAGAAAT
>JABUQX010022678.1:0-5000 GCA_015478945.1 Trachelipus rathkii | reverse complement strand
GTTAGGTTAGGATTGGTTAAGTTAAGAAAGGTTAGGTTAGGTTAGATTAGGTTAGGTTAGGTTAGGTTAGGTTAAGTTAAGTTTTGTTGGATTCGTTTGAGAAACTCTAAATAGCCAGATTTTTTTACAATTGTCGACCATTTAAACTGTCGATCATATTTCCCTGTAGACCATTTGGTACCAACTTCTTGTCAAAGCATTGAGGAGTTTGAAAAGGATCAATTCCAATTCTTCAGATATCTCAAATCTTTTGAAATAAAAATCTGTAATCACGATGGAATTTACTATAAGTTTAATAATAACTTCAGCTTTATTCTCCTTCACCCTACCATTATGTACTACTCTGTAGTCTCTTTCATCAGTGACAGCAATTGCTCTTAATCACCTTAAAAATGTAATGATTGTTTTGAAAAATTTTCGCACAAACATCCATAAAAATTTTTCACACATTTTGGAAGTTTAAACAGAAATTCTGCTTTATGGTAATGTATAAATGAGAATTCAGTGTCAGAATCAGTGTAAAAATAAAAACAGTTTCAATTAAGCAATTCCAATTCCTTTTCTTGATTATATTTTTTATATCAGTTAGAGAACAAATTTGTAAGCACAAAATCCATACCTATCAATCTTGGTAAAAGCCAATTACATCGATAGATATTCATAACTTTTAAAAATTTTCTAAATAAATTTGATCTATACAGTCACACTTAGATTATAATCTAACTGTTAACTCAGCGACGCGGAGTCCAATTTCGAATCCCGCTGATGGAGAGTAATTTTTTTTTTGGATCGCACATTGTTCTGAGTGGGATGGATTGCTTAAATCATTAATAATTATTAATGATTTAAGCAATCCATCCCGCTCAGAACAATGTGCGATCCAGAAAAAAATATTCTTCTACTCTGAAAAGGTATAAAACATACTTTCTAAACTCTAAAGGAGAGGAAAGACTATCAATAAAACTCCTTTATGAATGTATTAAAAAGGGGGGGGGAGCCTAATGGCTTAACACAATATAAAGGAAGGAGAAATTTTAATCATTTTAATGTTAATTAAGAGAACAATAGAAAATTATTATATATATATATATATGATGCATAAAAATTAAAGGGAATATATTTTATGTAAATTTATTATATATATATATATATATATATATATATATTTATTATTAATTAACTTTTTCTCCTTTGATATTGTGTAAGCTTTAGTGGTAGCCATTTAGTGTGAAAATTCTATTTAAGGGAGTTTTTGATAGGTATTTCTCTCTTTTAAGAGTTTTTAAAGTTATATGTTATTTATATATATTTTTTCAGTTAGAAGTAAATATTTTTTATTCTAGCGATATATCGAGATACTATTGATTTCTAGGGTCGAGGCTGTGATATTAAAGGGAATTATTTTATTGAATAAATTATTATGGTGAGTGGGATATCGGACCCGCTATATATGTAAGCAATGTGCGGCTAAAGCAAAATAGTTGCTCTTCATTTAATGTAAATAGACAGACTGAGCTAATGCAGGTAGTTTAATATTTTAGGGTTGCATTATTATTATAGATTACCAATTTATTTTAGAAAATTCTTATACAGCTTGAGCATAGTCTGATCCTGTGGTATTCATAGTTAGTGTATCTTCTAGTATGGATTTTATGTGGCCTCCTATACCATATTTCAGATTTCTATTGATATATATAAATATTTTTATATCAAGATATAAATAGGATTTTGATTCTGAAGCTGCTGAAATATCAGTTTCTATATTATTATATACTCCATATACTAGAGATATACAGCGTTAATGTTCCACTCTTATCTTTGATACGTTTTTCATATAGGTCAGTTATGTCTCTTGTGTTAATGGTTCAAAATTCTGATTATGTACGCTATAGAAAAATATTTTGTATGCCGACTCGATAATAGGTAGCCGTGAAACATATTATTTCCTCGCGCAATGCTAGCTTAATGTTATTGTTATATGTGTAGAAGTATGCGAGTGGGTCGTGAGTGTTGCTTGATGCCAAGTGTTGCGTGGTTGTGCGTGCGTTGCGTGTGTTTGTGTGTAAATAGCAGGGAGTGTGGATAGTGATTTTGTGTGCAAGTGGGCGTTTGAAGTAGCTAGTATGTGCTGTCATGATATGAACGAGACTACAGGTAGCATAGTGTAGCCGTGATGTATGGGTGGTGGTTGGGATGGAGGTGGATCAAGCATGTTGTGGTGCGTTGTGTATTATTAAACTTGTAGTGGTGTAGATGTTTTCTCATTATTTCGATAGATTTAGCAGTTTTTTCTAGAAAGAGATCTCGAATAGTATGTGAAAGATTGGCCAATTGATATCTTTTACAAGTGCGATTACAATTTAGCATATCTGTCATTAGTAGTGAAAGGGTGATAGATATCTGATTTGAGTTTCGAGAAAGAATAGGTTTTATAACGGGTATAAATAATGATCCGACCAGTATAAATATGGTTAGCATTAGTAAAATAAAATTCATGGGATATTTAGAGTATTTCTCAAACGATCTATAACCTCAAATTTAATATTAACATAACTGCTAACATTATAATAATATAATATTATACCATATAATAATTATCTCTTATATATTGCAATTACCTTAGATAATAATCATACCTAACCTAAATATTACCTAGTAGGTACTAATACAGACAAATTAATATATTTTATAACCTAACTCTAACCTTTAAATTAACCCTAGACTGGTTAATATCAAATATATTTTATTTTACTGTATGGCCGGTGTATATATATATATGTACCCGGGTAATTTTTATTTTAAGTTGACGTGTCGACATTTTTATCATACTTCATGTAGTATTGACATTGTGGTAGTATGCATATATTTTTACCCTTTTGACTATTACTTAAATTTCTTATGCCACCAATTCATTACCGTATAATTTCCTGTGACTTTGTTCGAATTTTCGTGTAATGTTTATAATGTTGTATATGTCTGTTATTAAATCTACTTCTATATCATCAGCTCTTATTCCTATTATAAATTAATTCTGTGTTAGCATGACTTTGTGACTGCAGGGTTTGTGGTAGTCGTATAGTATAGATATATTATATATATATAGTGATAGGTATGGAGTTGGAGTGAGGTGCGGAGTCCGTAATTTGAATTGAATGTCGGATCGGGTCCCGGAGTCGGAGTCTATAATTTTCCAGAAGGTATAGTATTATATTATATCTATGTAGTCGAGGGACGGAGTATGGTAAGAGTAGTCGGTAAACGTATTGCAATATGCATTCGAAACAATGATACCCATATAGAACCCATGAAATAATTAAACTGTTTTAATACCTGGACCTATATTAATAATTAGTATTTATAGTCAATTTGATTTTCACTATCACATCACTAATATATAAGTTTCTTAAGGTGGTTTGTATTTATCATATAATGTGAACAGCAAGATGAACATATAAAATTGCCCCGTATATATATAATAGTAGCTATGATGGAAGATAGATTGTTGTGAATTGAAGAGGCCATTTGTCACAAAAGGGAAGGAATGAATTGAAGTAGAAATGCCTAATCTCAACTATTTCAAAGGCCCATGTCTTTTCCTTTCTCTCCTCAAATTTGTCATTTTTTTTGTTATATTAGCTGTCTCTTAGATGTTCATCCTTTTCTCATGACCGATGTGAACAGTCCACTATTACAGCCTAAGCACCTTCCGCACACAACATGTTTTCGCTTTATCTTTTTTCTATTCTCGTAGATTACTTCATCACTCTCTGTTCTTAATTAATTCATTATCTTCTAGTTTAGACTTCTATCTACACTCTTTAAATTATAAGATCAGGTTAAAAATATCTCTCATTAATTTTACATTCGTAGCCATTCTATAAATAATATAGAAAATTAATTATTTTCAATTAAAGTGTAAACATCTGCCGTAATCGGAGTTCGATCTTCTCGCATTACACCAATTGGCCTTCTTGCTCTATCATTCTAATCTACTCTACTACTCTCTATCTCTTTCTTACTTCCTCTCTCTATCTCTCTCTCTCATCTCTAACACTCACCAAAATTAACTATTTATATTCTTTCTAAGGTATATTATTGTTAATCAATCATTGTACTTATTTGCCTATATTACTTATATACTACATTTTTTATTTAGTGTTTCTATCCGATACATGTGTCAGCCATATACTATATATTATAGTATGAAGGTTTTATCAGTTATTTGATGATGATTTGTCATAAGTATAATAATCATTAATATTAAGGGCCAAAAATTTAGGGAAATGAAATAACGCTCGTGTGATAGATACTAATTTATATAAGTATGTGAAGTAAGAATCTTGGATAAGTGGGTTACATAATAGTGGTACTCTTCATTTGATATAGACTAATATAATGGTAGAGATAATTGTACAATGTTTAGTTTTATATATGAAACATAAAAAGACCTTCCCGTTTTCTTATATATATAATATATATCATTAAGTTTATATGGTAATAATGGATATATTTAGTGATGCACTGAGACCTAGAAGCGGATGTCTTTGTTCTCGTGACTATATATTATACGCTAATTTATATATCAATAATTAGTAAGAGTAAATATGTTTATAGATTATATTAAATAAAGTTATTAATTATTAATGTTAATTTAAGTTATTAGGTAATATTCAATAAATATGAAAATTAAACTTATTTATTGTAATTAATTCTAATTAACTAATTACTTCTTTAATTTATATCTTTAATTTATTAAATATTTTTTTATTAAAAGCTATTTTATTATTTAAAAGTTTTCCAATAAGTAAGTGTTAATATATAATATGTTATATGTTAAAATTTTTAGTATCATAGGTTACTGCTAACTTTTTTATGTTTACAAGTTCCCTATGATTGTCATCTGTTTATATCTTTCTATCTTATATTGTAGCTTACTTGTTTTATGTTTCGAGAGAGAGAATTGAGATTGTATCGATCAATTAGATAAGAATCTCTCCTTT
>JABUQX010022677.1:32500-35000 GCA_015478945.1 Trachelipus rathkii | reverse complement strand
ATATATATATTATATATATATATGTGTGTGTAGGTGGATGTGTGTGTGTGTAGTGTGTGTGTTTAAAAGTTTGATTTTATTGAATATTAAATATTTTTCATGACTTACCTATATTACTTACCTATATTTGCCTTTCTCTTCACATATTCATCTTAAATATTTATATTCACCGATTTTGTTCATTATTAATTAGATAGAGAGAATTTTGTTGCCTCTTTGTTTGAGACTTTCCATGCTGTCGTTTTTATTTCTTTGTTTATTTCCTGATTTTTCTTATACATTGATTTTGTTTTATTTTTTATAATTTTAGGTTAATTTTTTTGTTTTTCAAACAAAGTTTAAAAAATTTATTATTAAACCTAGTTTAATAATAATAATAATAATAATAATAATAATAATAATATAATTAATAACTAATAATAATAATAATAATAAATAATAAGTAATAATAATAATAATAATAAATAATAATAATAATAATAATAATAATAATAATAATAATAATAATAATAATAATAATAATAACAATAACAATAACAATAACAATAATAATAATAATAATAATAATAATAATAATAATAATAATAATAATAATAATAATAATTTCAATTCAATTTTAAAACTTTGTTCAGATTAGAAAAATTACATTATTTACAACTTTACAATATTTTAACAAAAAACTTACATCTATAGCACATTTAATTTAATAAACAAAATAATTTCCCTAGGTATCTGAAAGGCCGGTCCTACTAAATTGCCAACAACAGTGGGTCTTGCCTTTGAGACCGAATATAATGATAACAAAAGTATCAAAAAATCTACTAACTAAAACTAATAATCACATAATCAACTAATAAACTAAAATAATAATATTCATTTATACTTAATCTAGTAATAACACTGAATAAAAATAATAATTTATGTTCCCTTTTTTCTTATATAATAAATTAATAATAAAAAAAATTAATAAAAAAATAAATAAAAAAATAATAAAAAATAATAAAAACAAATAATAAAAAAAAAAATAAAAAAAAAATAAAAAAATAATAAAAAATAATAACTAAAAATAATAAAACAAAAATCAATAATTAATAATAATAATAATAATGTCAATCATGACAAATTATGATGTTTAAAAATAATAATAATAATAATTAATAATAAAAATAATATAAAAATAATAATAAAAATAATAATAAAAATAATAATATAAATCAAATAATAAAAATAATAATGATAAAAAAAAATAAAAACTAATAAATAAAAATGATAAAAAAAAAAAGAAATTATAAAAATAATAAAAAAATAAAAATAATAAAAAAGAACAAAAATAACTAAAAATGATAAAATTTATAAAGATAATAAAATAATAAAAATCAATAAATTAATAATAATAATAATACATAATAATAATAATAATAATAATAATAATAATAATACATTATAAATAATTATAATAATTATAATAATTATAATAATTAATAATAATATCAATAATTATAATAATTATAATAATTCATAATAATAATTATAATTATATAACTAATAAAATATTAGTTAATAATAATAATTATAAATAATAATTATGTTCAATTAATTCATTATAATAATTAGAAATAATAATTAAAATAGTTATTATGATTAAAACTCTAACAATCAGCAGTGAAGATTATTATAGCTATACTTATAATTATAATTATAATTACAGTTACTAAGTACAATTATAAATGTAATTATAATTATAATTAACATTATAATTATAATTACAATTACAATAATAATTACAATCTATAATAAAGTATTGATTACAATTATACCATAATCTATAATTATATAATCTATAATCTTATAATCTATAATTATCAATTACAAATTATAATTATAAATAAATTATAATTATAATTATAATAATTATCATTAGTAATTATAATAATTATCAACTCAACTATAATATTATTTAAATTATAAATTATAATTAATTATCATTATAATTATAATCCTATCAGTATAAATTATAATTATTGATAATAATAAATAATAAAATAATAGTATAATAATAATAAAATAATAATACTAATAATTATAAAATATAATTATAATTATTGAATTATAATTTATAATTATAATTATAATCAATAAATAACAGGCAATAACACTAATATTGATAATTAACAGTAATAGCATTATTAATAAAAACACGATAAACCCATATAGTTCCACAGAATGGGCAGATACAAATCACGCGACGTTAATGTTCGTCGCCACTCGTCACATCACAACATACGTCGTCATTATATGTGACATTGCTGTTATATCTTATGTGAAGGACGCTTTTTCGTTCCAAAATGCAACGTATTTACGACGTTACTTTGTTACTTACTAAATGTTTCTCCGCGACACTGCAGGCGTACGATATCCGCTTTAAAAATAAATAACGCCCTGTCTTTTTCCTGCAAAAGCTTCCTTATTAATTCTTTCATAATCTTTTTCATTTTATGTT
>JABUQX010022677.1:0-27500 GCA_015478945.1 Trachelipus rathkii | reverse complement strand
AGAATATAAAAGAAACTTAAAGGGAGCAGATAGAAACCAGGAGGAGCTAAACTTCATTATTCGACAAAAATGGCAAACTAATACCAAAGGAGAAATAGGAAAAGAATTAACCGGATTTTGGGAAACCATAATGAGTGCTGTTGAACCCGAATATGCAGAAGAATGGGACAATAACTCGAAGGGAGGAATATAAAAGACTTAACGAGCAAAGATACCAAGGATACAAAGTGGGCTTACACCAATTCGACTACAATGATGAATGAGAGAATGATGGCAATAACAGTAAAATCTAAAAGAGAAACGCCATCATAACCACCGATAAATCAGAAGGTGCTTAACAAAAGCTAAAAAGGGAGAAGGCACCAGGCCAGATGGTCTTTAAAAAGCCAAGACACTATATAATTGTATTAATCAAATTGAACAATGTATTCAGGTCTCACAAAATTGTTTCAATTTAAAGAGACTAACAAAGGAACAAAAAACCAACATCATGGAAAACATCTATAACATAGATATGATAGAAAAAACAAGAGGAATCCAACTGTAAAAGATCTAAGGCCTATCGCATTAACTGATTACAATCATATAAACACTTTAGTTAATTAATTAAAAATGAAATTGAAGAAAAACATTAAGTCGCTTTCAAAAAGAATTAGAAAGTGAATCAGAATGGGAAGAATGCTATCGAGTATAAGGCACCTTCTCTTCCAAAGAAATAATCATGACAGGAGAAATCAGCGACCTACTACCGTAGTCGCCATTTTCTGTACAGAAGGCTTCTTGACCTCAGAATACGGGACAAATCATGATAAGAGTTCTAAAAGAGTAAAATGTTCAACATTGAAATCAATACAACGCACATTGCACAAGTAATACAGATGACAAAACCTTACATTAAGTGCGGAAATTAAAAATAGGAAAACTGTTAGAGATAGAAGTTACTAGCGGAATAGCAAGCAAGGTTTTACAGGACCTTACTAACTTATCTCAAACTTTTACTTACCAAAATAATTAAGGCATAGAGAAACGAAAAGGGAATTCAACATCGTTCCATAAAAAAATAATCACAGTCATTCTTTTGCTATGATGACTTGATCTTAGCAAGAAATGTAAAACGATGCAGACTGCAAATATATGGGTTTATCTACAAGATAAACAGGGGTACGGGTTCGGAAATAAACGAAAGAGAAAAGCCAATGTAATTGATTTTATAACATGCAACCAACCACTAACGGAATGAAGGAAATCAAATGCTGGACAAAATAAATTACTGAGCCTTATATAATAAACAACTGAAAAAAACTTATGCTTTAAGGAATCAGACAGCTCATTCATAAATGAAGGCCCACAACTTTGGCTAAGCCAAACAGTTCAGTCATTTGAGTAAGAGCTGCAAGAAACTGCAGTATAGGGCAACACAACCTGAAAAATGTGCCAACCTACCCAGCAATATATATATGGATCAAATGTCAATGGTGCCTTCACAAAAACAAGAATTAGATAAGTTTCAAACAATTGAAAACACAGTATACAGGAAAGATACTAGGAGGGACTAGATACACCCCCACTGCAGTCCTGAGGGGAGAGAGTGAGCAGATCATCTCCAATGCAGGAAGAATACATCAACTAACAGGTTAAAATATACTGAAATCAATATCAGAAGCGAAAAAAAAAAAAAGTCTTATAAATTATGATGACTGTGAAAAAATGAAAGCAGAAGGGAAAAAATGGCTGGAAAGACGCACTGGCTACATCGGAACAAACAGTCTATGATAGAATCGAGTAAGCAATACAATAAGGCTTGACAACCCACGAAAGACAATCGCTGAAAAAGTTAAAAGCTTGGGACCTATCAAATCAATAGAAAAAAGAAGAGATAGGAAGCAAAGGAAAGTCTTACAATGATACCCGAGATGGAAAATAGTGAATTGAAGAAAGCTTCAGCATTACGACAACTCCTCTCTAACTCCATTGATACTTTCAGGCCAGATCATCACTTGAACTTAAAATGGCGAAAAAAGCGTTCTCAAATGGCGAAAATTAACTGTGAGCATATGTGGAGTTGAAGAGAACCCTGACTTACACTTCCCAAATTTGTATCTGCCCAGACATATGAAGATCGAGAACTTTGAACCCATGAACTTCAAAGACCACATGCAGAAGACCTAAACGACGAGTTGCTGGAGATGGCTATTTAATCTGTTACAACATGGAGGAAAGTTAAATAACATCTTGGGAAGATGTGGTGAAGAGAGAAAAAAGGACTGTCTTCAATCAAAGAAATAAACAATGTGATGAAAAAATAGAGATAATAATAGTTTAAAAACATTGCAAGTAAATCAATAATTAATAATAATAGATAATAATAAGATATAAATAACAAATAATGAATAATAAATAATAATTAATTACATAACAATAATACTGTTAAGGTGAGAAAAATTAAGGTGATAATAATAAACCTAACATAATAATAAACTTATATTAATACATATATATTTGATAGGGTAAGGAACTACAGTCTTTATCTTGCCGCCCCTAATAGTGATAGTCGTACACTGTTATCATATTAGATAAGTACGGATGAACTCAAAAATATTCTATATTAAATAAGCTAGGAAAACAAAAAATAAGTGAGATTAAAATATTGATATATCATAAAATGTCGATAGTTGGCAGTGCTCGACAGTCACTAAAGGTTGTTAATTAAGTGTCAACCAATAAATGAGAAAAAATCATTTCATCTTAATTGTGAAGGGCAGTGTGGAATAATTATCCATCAATAAGAATGAATATAATATATGATCTTGGCTTATTATTTTAAATTCAAGCAACGTTTATATTAATGATATACACTAATATTTTTGCTATTTTTTATAAATATTATATCTTATATATACTAAGGTCCCTATGTCATGCCTCAACCCAAATAAAAATGATATGATACTGGATATTAAGATCAAAACACATTTATATTTTATTATTAATATTATTCTGATAGAACTCCTACACAGGAAGTTCATTACGGAATAGTGCATGTAGCCATATACTCTACTTTAATCTCCTATTAATGTTAACGTTTGAATAATTCATTTAATTATATAAGCTTAAATAGTAAGAAATTCAGATGAAATATATATTTTTAACATGTAATAAAATATGATATATTATAGTTAATGAACACTCCTAGTCAATAATAGAGTGACTAGTATGTACATGTGAGTCTTAGTGTATGTGTAGTTGTGTGTTGTGTATGATATGATGTTAATCCGTATTCTAATCTTTAGCTTTTGTTTTTTATTTCCTTCTCTTATCCCTTTTATTTACCTATGAGCAACTATCTTGTTATTCACTAGAATAGAATATTTCCTTCGCACATCAAAATCCTCATTATTTTGTGGATTATAGCCTGATAATAATTTATGTATATTTCTGTTAGATAATATTTTTACCTTACTAGTTTATATTTTTATTTTACACTCCTTTTATTTTTACCTTATTCATCCATCTATTTTTGTATACTTAGAATTCACTTTTTCTATGAAACTTACTATCTCTGTATATTTCTATTAATATGATCATTTCTCATCTTGCTTTCAACTAAATATATTTTATGCTTTTTATATTTATAACCGTTTCTATCCTATATATTATGTTTTATTTTTTAAGCCTTTTAATTTTCATATTCTAATTCTCTATTAATATTAAATTTTAGTGTACTAATATCTTAATTGTGAGATGTCTGTCATTAATCAATTAAATATCACTGTTCTCGACTTCCAAATTAAGACTATTATAATATGTCATTCTATTTAGCTGTGATTATCATATTTATTTATTGTCTCTTCTAATTATGACATTCTGAGAGAAATTAATTAGTGCTCTAATAATATCTTTTAGTAATCAGTTTTACTGATTTATAATACGTCAATATAATTTAGAAGTTTAAAAAGTACGATGTGATAACAATTCAACATCAAAAATATATTTGTTTAAGTTAGGTCGCGATGGTTTAAAGTCAATATAACTTAATCGACCTTAGAATAAATAAACTGATATAAAGAGAGTAAAAAGCGAGGAGATAAGTTTAAAGAGAAAAGATCGATTAATAAATGACACTATCAAACTTGAATGCTCCTACATATATATAAATTTATATGCAGTATTTGAACGTAAACTATCATGAATCTGATACGAGTGATTTACGTTGGACTTAATAATTTCTACAGACATTTATGTTTGCAGGGTTTATATGCTGGTTTGTAGATTTTTGTTCGCGATGAAGTGTAGTTGGTATGACAGTATTTCATTGACGATAATTTTTATGAAAAGCCGGATTCAATTACTAGCAACTTAGGTATCATATATACTTACGTATTAACTCCCTTTCAGAAGTGATCTACATGCCTACCGTCTTATACACCTACTTCCGTAGGGTATCATGACCCAAATTGGGCACTTACACCATAACTATCTTCATGGGTATATATATATATTTAGAATCCACCCTAATATTGAACTATCATCTAGTAATGGAAAAGTATGATCCTACTTATTAGAACTCTTATCATTTAAAGTATATTTATAACTGTGAAATATTATTAATCTTAAGCATCCTATGAGGATATATAGTAATTAGAGAAGTAAACGTGAGAAAGTCACTTGGTAAATATCAGATTTGGCAGTGCAACATATATTTTCATACACAGTATCGAGCATAATTATAGTCTATGTTCAGAACACATAAAATTTATTAAGTTCCTGAATAATATAAGTTAAGATATAGGAATATGTATGTTTAGATATGAGAGTAAATCCATACGAGATGATCCTATATCTCATAGCAGAATGAATCTGATATACGCAGAAGTACGCCAATTACGTAAACAATTTTTTAAAAAAGCTATAAGGAACCTTTATAAAGCTAAATTTTCATTGAATTCGTCTCACAAAAAAATTATTGTAATAGATACTTATGGTAGAAAAAATTATTATTCATAGGTTAAAAGGAGATGTAATTTTTTATATCGCGAGTTAAGATGAGATCAGAAATAAGACCTGATATAGTGTATTTAAACACAATAGTATATCGTATGTTTATGAATATATATTTAAGATAGTATTTTTTAAAAAGATAACTTAACGGATAATGCCTAACAATAATAAATTTATAATATAAAATAGTTTTGATTACATTTTAATACACTATATTACGTTTACTAACTGAACATATATTTATGTGTATGTTATATATATATACAACAACGTATATTGAATTATCTGTTATATATAAATATATAAATATATTACTATTAATATAAGCGATTAAAGAATATTGCTATTATATTATCAAGACTATTGAAAAACATTCAATAACATTATATATAAATATAATATATATATTGAATAGTATATATTAATTAATTATTATTAGATTACTGTATACTTACTGCAAAACTGTAACTCTATATATATCATGAACAAGCGCGATATAGTAATAACTACTTATAGAAAACCAATCAAACCCCCTAATACCTATAATATATATGTATCATAATTATAATTAGATATACTATAATATTATATTATATATTCTATATTATATATATATGAACTAAAGAACCCAGATACTAATCCCCAATATATTAAATCACATAGTGAGAGAATATGTGATAGTAGAATATAGACGTCTATATGAGATTCATAATATAATCATATATAAGTATAGGTTAGGTATCTTATTATTCTACATGATATACTATGTCCTATATTTATCTCACAATATACTCACGTTAAAATTATCTTAAATGTGTAATAAAATTAATGAGTACTCTTATATATTTGTTTAAAAAGAATATAAATTATATTACGTTTAAAAATCAATTGTATTTATACATGAAACAATTTTTATGACAAATTATTAGACATGTGATAATAACAAAAAATTATATGTTTCGCCATGTTTCAATAAAGGAAAAATACTGTCATATAAAAGTGTATTTACATAGTGAGTCACTGTTCTTTGCATATAGCCGTTGCACTCAATGTTCCTGCATCTTAACATAAGAGGAAAATTTCAACTAAATAATGCAATGTTTGAGAAATTCGCCAGTATTTATATAAATGCAGTAGAAACATTCCGATACGACAACTAGTTCTAGTATGAATGAAATAACGCACTAACTTATCTAGGAGAGTAAATTCGGTACATAGCGTGTATGAGCGTGAGTTGCTTGTCTATATCATATGCTTATTCTTTCCTAAAGAGACAAACATGAATTAAATATTCTTAGTTCTTTTTAGTATATTAAATTACTATATTTTGGTAGTGCGTGATATGCCTTTGTATTGTTATCATGTATATATAATTTACATTTAAATTTTCTAAATTTTCAAATTCTTATGAAATAGAAATAATAAAACGATTTAAATATAGAAGCAAACATGCAGGCTATATATATGCATTGAAATGCATTGTCTTGTTATATACAATAGGGGTACACTTAATAGTTTATACATAATTTTCTATCCGTTAGCAATAACACGTTTGTATAGAATTATATACTACAACATGTATGCAACACCATCATCCCATGTGTACTTATTTATAGTTTATTACTATGAACTCAGTGATTATGGAATATAGAATTTAGTGATATTTAAGAAATTCTAATTAGCAAAGAGAGATAAAGACTACTCTGAATACACGACTTTATAGTACTGTTGAGCAGTTCTCTGATAGGTCCAGTGGAATAGGCCTTATCTCTCTCTTATTGATTTCTTATGATTTGCTTAAGTACCCTAGTACGAACCAAAATTCACGATGGCGTTTGTGGATTCATCGACGTGTATGTATGAAAAATGTATTTTGAGACAATGCGATTCAGATTTACAAATATTCTCTTACCCATAATAGGATGTTATAGCGACACAAATTCCTTTGACCTAAAACCTTATGAGTATAGTATATATTATATAGTTCTCTATCTTGACGAATATAGTAAAAATGATAATAAGATTTTTGCTACCATTAAGTTTTATCCAATTTCCACAGTTATGTACTACCACCACTCTCTCATCCTGTATAGGAGGGTAAATCATTTTCAAAATCTTTGCGAACAGGATATATATATTATATATATCATATAATATAAATTGAATCCCTTTTGCAGCTCGTTTGATCAACAGGATATTATCCGTTCCACTGTGACAGACACAATACTTTTCGTAAACTATATTCTTTAGTAGACAACTCTTTTCTTATTTTTCTTCGTAGCTCTTTTGGGACGTCAGTTTGTACCATTAGTGGAAAATTTCTTCAATCAACGCATGTATCTAGATTCGGGTAACTACGGGGGGACTACAGAGAAAACGAACATATGAATTATCGGATTAGTCATCCATATCGTGTTCGATTCGTTTAATTTCTATCGCCCAGGTAGATAAAAACTCCAGAGCTGCTACTGTGGTTGTAATTCGATATCTCATGTTGTCCTCTCGCTATGAGGAGATCAGAGCGACTCTCAACTCCCCTAGCTCACGATCTTTATACGTATCAATACTTAATAGATATTATAATCAACAATATCAGGTAAAACTCTCTGTAATACTATAAATAATTGTTATGTCGATTTAAGGCCATCAGTAAGTCAGTATTATAACCTATATGTATTTAATGATCTACGACTTTTTTACTATGTAATTATAATTTACTCTTATTGGATCAATATGTATACTTTTATAACGGATAAAAACCCATATCACACATACAAGTGATATTAGAATAATATATCTTCCCACAACAAGTAGATATTGACTATATAAGGAATATGAATTAATTCGAAGATGCTATAGATATCATACGCCTTAACCCAAGAAAAATTTTAGTATACTCATACTTAATAGCTCAGTATAGTATGTATAGCATACTAGAGCACTGCATTGTAACCGGTGGTGTCTATCCTACGTACACCGGCATTTGACTCTGAGCCCGCGAGTGCTGCTTACAGGAACAGCCAAACCAACCAAAGGTTCAAGCAAACGCTCGACATGGAAGGATATATCTACGATGTTTTAGCTATAGTAGCTTTCGTTGAGACAAATTTGCAGATAATGAACAAAACTTAGACAAAAAGTTGCACTCGCGACAGGACTCTAAATCATCACCACAGCCCTTCTGCCGTCTAGACCAATGTTAGTTTGAGCAGACGAGTCGACACCAACTCAGCTCTTCGATGCCACATCCTATTGATATAAACACAGTTCAGTCTCGGAAGAATAGACTTCCAAGCACCCATACAATGAGCACTAAAAATAAGACCGAGTATCTATATAGCAGGAACCTTACGATATACTGTATCCGACCCTACTCTCTCTCTGAGTGATACTAGTGATTCTCAGAGCTTCCTGTACTAACTATGGACTATATCGAATGGTCTCGTATCCTTGGCGGTGCGAGTGATTATATTCTTCCACCCTAAATAAGAAACTTAAATATGATATAACCACGGTAACTAACTGTCATATATATAATTAACCACTTGTAGTAGCATAGTAGATATATTCGTTTTACAATACTAGTTATATATACTAATATCATATACCCTCCCCCTTCTATAATATTAATCTTCTTATAATTTGATCTATGCATTTGGTACCGAAGTTCATCCATGTTCACACGAACAGGGAGCAATGCAACGTGTGCACCATTAGTATATATATATCATATATATCTTAAAAACTATACCTATTTTGATTATATAAACATATATTATAGTATATATAATATATCTCTCCGTATTTAGTATACAGTTTGAAGCCCATATATAACTATATATGATAACTTTTCCGATTACGATACTTAACCATATATGACATTAATAAAACCAGTTTAACTCTTCATGAATCATGACTATAACAAATCCTTCCCTCCAAGATTTATATTTGTATCAAAATATGCTCTCCCGCCCCGATATAAATTATTTTTTTTTTTTTGAGCTATATATTATATAATATAATATATATATATATAGATATTATATACTATTATATATATATATAAAGATATATTATATATGTGATGTATATATATAAATTATATATATGAAATTAAATTAAATATATATATGAAATAGAAATATTACTGATTAAACATTACAAAGCTAATTATATTAAATAATAAGTACATATAGATGTAAAAATCAATTTCCCTCAATTGTAAATATAATTAGTATTCATATCAAAATATAATTATAAGGGACTGATCGTTGCTAATCATCCGAAAGAGCGAAGATAGAATAATAATTTAAGTAACAAGTATTACGCTACACATTCGTTGATAAATTAATTTTTTACGTTTTTTATTTTACCTAAGAATTATTCCTCACGTACTTTAAATATTTTATGAGAAAAATAAAAGAACAATGGTAGTTTTGTTAGCTTAATGTCACATTTAATTATGTGATACACTCAAAAAAGTTATAGATATTACAAATTCTTATTTTTACAGATTTTCCTTAACTTATGTTTTGTGGTCTAACATAATTTTCACAACAATCATATATAAATATATAATAGTTTTATTATAATTAAATAACAAATATTTAGTAAAAAAAAAAAAAAAAAAATAAAAAAATTAAAAAAATAGTACATTATTTATCTTAAATTAAATGAAAATATTATAAATGAAAATTTAATAATTAATAAATAATCAATAATAATATAATCAAAAATGCTAAATAATAATTAAATTAATAAATAATTAAATATAATAATAATAAATAAATTAATAATCATTAAAAAAAATAAAATAAAATATAAGTAATTAATGAAAGAAAAACTACAAAATACCTTTGATAACTATAGTTATATCGTCGAATTAATTATAATTAAAGGGATAAAACTGTTTCATAATTAGCATATACTCCATGAAATAACTAATTTTGTAAATATTTTGATAGAGTGTAAAATCTATATAAGAAAATATTATATATTTATATCTAATTGTATATTTAAATTATTTAATATAATATTATATATCTATTATATATATATATATTAATATATATATATAATATATAATATATAAGTATATATATATAATATATAAGTAATATTATAATATATGAATATTATTATTAATTTTATACGCCTACAACACTAGTGTTATATACTATACTCAATCATAGGTTATTATATATAGAAGCCCATAGATGGTAGTTTGACAATAGTGCTAGTACATTAATTTTGCAGTAGCATAATTTAACAAAAAGAACAGATATAATGATATAGGACTATGTAGACTATGTCACCCAATACTATACCAATTAAAAAATTAATAATATTTTAAGAATATTAAAGCCACATTGGCCCCTCTAGATTGTCCCAGTCAACCCATAATATAATAAATAAAATATAGAAATTACTAAGTACTATAAAAATAGCTGCGCAGATTATATTAACTATTCATAGACTGGTCCCATATCAATCACTAATAACTTAACATAAATTAAAATTATAAAGAAGATAAGCTACGTGACAAGTTGATCCCATTATATAGTTGGGCCAGCATCAGATATCAATATCATTATATAAATTATTGATTGGTGCAGATGTTTTAGTTGCAGGAAGCACAGTGTTTAAAGCGAAAGACCCAATTGAAGCAATTAAAAAATTGAAAGCAATATAAACCAAGAGCCGCATTGGCCCATCAATGAAATGTCCCAGTCACCCTATAAAAATTAGGAATTAAGAATAATATTAACTACAAATAATGTTAAATTTAATGTGAGAGATAATTTTAATTAAGAAAGCCACATACGGTGCCGCTACCATAGACTCCCAGATCAAAACCGAACAATAAGATAACAATAAAGTAGATAAGAAACTATTTAAAAAGCTCGCATCTGGCCCCTCTTAGACGGCCCCAGACACATCCATATCTAATGATTATATTATCTTCGAGTTGGGCCATTTCAAACCATGATTAATGTTGCTAGTGAAATGGAAGTCAAATTCACCATATAATTAATAATTAAAATAATAAATTAAGTTACCGTATTAACCCCTCTAGAATGTCACAGACCCATAATAAATAAGATAATACTAAGAAGCCTCATCGGTCTTATCAGACTGTCTCAGTCCAACCAATAAAAATAGAAATTAAGAACTGGTCTCTACTATCCAGTAGTCAAGCCATTATAAGTAAATAACAAGAATAATACTTAAGAAGCCGCGTGGGCCTATCTAGATTGTCCCCAGTCAACCGATAACAATTAAATAATTAAGAATAAATAATTAAGAAGCCGCAGTTGCCCCTCAAGAATGTCCATAGAAAATACACTTAATATAAGAAAGAATACTAAATAAACCCGCTGGTCCTTTAGCGGTCCGAGTCAGACAATTAACAATTAATATATTAAGATTATAAGATAGCCCCCCTAGAATGTTCCAGTCAACATAATAAATAATAGAATAGAATAATACTTACAAGAACCCATGGACCTATCTATTCTTGTCCCAGTCAACAAAGAATAATTAAAAATAATAAATTAAGAATCGCATTGACCCCTCTAGAAGTCTCAGTACATCAACTTCAAAATAAATAGAAGGTACAGAGTGTAAAGAGTAGGATTGGTCTTTGTAGGACTGTCCCAGTCGACAATAGAATATTAATAATTAAACTTAAGTTCGATTGGCCCATTTAGAATGTCCCAGTCGACCATGAATAAATAAGAATAATAATTCAGAAGCCGCAATGGGCCTATCTAGACAACTGATGCAGACTGCGCTATTCTTATCGATCGAAAGCCAAAAAAGACTGTTTACGTTTGCGCCCATCTCCAGCATATCTGTCTACTTTCTAATAAGGAAATAAAATTGTAGACAAGTATTCAAATACTGCGCCTAACAGAATGCTATTCATGACGCCATGCGAATATACAAAAACAATAATATTAACTAGTCAGCATACTGGCAATTAATTTCAATTTTCTTAAACCCTAGGCCCATCTCTGGTCCCAAAATCTAACAATGGAAACACGGAAGAGACAGCAACACTTAAAGATATGTTACAGACTACGGGTTCCCAATTGCCAAAGGGATGGAAAAACTTGGAAAAGAAAAGTATATATTGAAAAACGTTCATAATGATATTATAGTTTAGTTGTAATTTTTATTTCTATTTGAAGGTTAAGTCGCTAAAATATAGCAAAAGGGGGGATGGAAAAAGCAAAAAAACGAAAAAAAGTAAAAATTAAAGAAAAACAAAATCATGAAATATTGATTTTTTAATATAAAAATATCACCATGTAACTCTGGCAAACACAAATTTTAGCTATGCCCTTCAAAATTTCACCAATGCCACGCCTTGATTTGATCTAAAAAAAGGATGTGAAGTTTAGGATCAAATGCACGAACATACTGATTTTGATTTATCAGTATTCTATTGGTACCAAATTATTTCAAGAAAATTAAGCTATAGTATAATTTCTTGTATCTTTGTGAACTTTACGATTTTTGGCAAAGTAAAAGTTATTCAGTACAAATAGTACACAGCGACCACGACGTAAGCGCAAAGATGAGTCGAAGAATAAGATATAACATTGGATTGAATGCTATATATTATAGAGAGAGAGAGAGATATAATAGTAGTAGTATTATGTAGTAGTAGATATATATAGAATTGTAAATATTTATAGAGAGATAGAGAGATATAGATAGAGATACTTGAGATGAGTATATACATGCATATCTATATACTATATAGTAGGATATAAAGAGAGAGAGATAGTAATACCTGATTGCATAAGGATTAAAAAATGGATAAAAATGACCCGAAATTATCTTAAGGGAGATAGAGTAAGAGTAACCATAGTAGAGAAGATAGAAGATAGAGATAAGATGAGTATAGTAATTAGCATAAGGTTGACAGCGATAATAGAATAGGTGAGAGACTATTAGACTTTTAAAAATTAAAAAGTATAGAATTAGAAGAAAAAGGATTTTGACTATATATGATATGTATATAGAACATAAAAATAAGTATTAAAAAAAAGGCGTATATGATATAAGATATAATAATAAACAGATACGTATAATAAGTTATTGAGTATAATCAAATAGGGCGATTAAATATATAGAGCATTTCCTATATATCAACTAATCGTAATAATATTAAGAGTGAAAATAGTTTATCATAAACTTACTATCCCACCCAATATATAAGGTTTTAGACGCTAGTATATATATATATATCATAAATTTTAATATAATACAAAATAAAATTATAATATTTATAAAAAAAAAAGATAAAATAATTAATTTTGATCAAAATCTTCTTTGAATTTGCAAGGTTAAATAAAATAACTTTATTAATGAGTAAAAATCCCATGTAAGTTATATTTCTGAAGCTTCACAATGTAATGCTACAAAATTAAATTATCATGTTCTCTTTCATAGCCGTACGGTTTCTATCGGGTTGGAGAGAGAGTAAACGAATTATTAACCGAAATTGGGGGACAATGGACTATGAATAGGGGATTTTCACCCCCATTTTTAAATGAGACCCTACTCAAAAAACGTTGGGACTTTCATGGCTACCCATTAGTGGGTACCGGAGTTGGGGTAAGTGAACATCTCTTTAAAATATTTATTAAAATTGAAAATAGAAAAATATTTTGAATGCTTTAAATAAAGAAAAAGTTTTAAAAATATAAAAAAAGTTTTAAATAATAAATAAAATAAAAACATATTTGTTTGCAATCACCAAGTTCCAATAGACAATTAGCAATACATAGTAACAAAGTAACAATGTATACATAAGTGCAGGAAACATCTTAAACCAAAATTTTATTTACACTCTCTCTATATAGCAACTGCTGAAGATTGCCTGTTCTTCAGAATTCTTTTTAATTCCATATCCCTTTACTACTTTTCATTTATGACAATTTGTCTCTCACTTCATCACCTCTCAACTTCCACGCCGATAACTCCTTTAAACATTATTCTCCATTCATATTCATTAACATTATTCAATAAACATTATTCATCAGCGAATAGCTGACGCTAACAGCATAATCTTAGAGTAACAGACTTTGATCTTTCTGCTAGGAGTATAATCTAAGAGTAACAGACTTTGATCTTTCTGCTTGGATAGGATAATAATCTAAGAGTAACAGACTTTGATCTTTCTGCTGGGAGTATAATCTTAGAGTAGCAGACTTTGAAATTTCTGCTAGGAGTATAATTTTAGAGTAACAGACTTTAATCTTTCTGCTAGGAGTATAATCTTAGAGTAACAGACTTTGATCTTTCTGCTAGGAGTATAATCTTAGAGTAACAGATTTTGATCTTTCTGCTAGGAGTATAATCTTAGAGTAACAGACTTTGATTTTTCTGCTAGGAGTATAATCTTAGAGTAACAGACTTTGATTTTTCTGCTATGAGTATAATCTTAGAGTAACAAACTTTGATCTTTCTGATAGGAATATAATCTTAGAGCGACAGACTTTGATCTTTCTGCTAGGAGTATAATCTTAGAGCGACAGTCTTTGATCTTTCTGCTAGGAGTATAATCTTAGAGTAACAGACTTTGATCTTTCTGCTAGGAGTATAATCTTAGAGTAACAGACTTTGATCTCTCTGCTAGGAGTAGAATCTTAGAGTAACAGACTTTGATCGTTCTGCTAGGAGTAGGATTTTAGAGTAAGAGTTTGATCTTTCTGCTAGGAGTATAATCTTAGAGCGACAGACTTTGATCTTTCTGCTAGGAGTATAATCTTAGAGCAACAGACTTTGATCTTTCTATATAGTATTTCAAATCGGGAAGGGAAAACAATTTAGTTTTCAATGTTTCGGAAACTCACTTTCTTCATCTGTCAACTCTACTCAATCTTCCATGCAAATATATCTCCCTTTGAGATACAACTCAAATCTTCATCTGCCCTTATTATGTTAAGAATTTTCTTTTTTACTTAAAAGATCACATTGTTGATTACACTAAGCATGTTTTAAAAGACCGAGTGACCTGAGGTCCCTTCAGAGCATCTTCTTAACATTCTAGTTATTTTTCTGGATAGGGAATAATTGGTCGTCCTTTCCTGTGTATAATAAGCATCACAAATCTATCATGGTTTCAATTATACTTCCTGAAAGACTGGTCTAAATCTTTTCTAATGACAACCTTATCCAATTACCTTATTTCTCTGCAATTTTCTTTATAGCCGTCGAACTATTTGATCTCTTTACTATACTTACCACAATGGACACTTGCTCTTCTGAACTTTCTGCATGAATACTTGTTGGTTTGTGGGGGGCTTGTACGACCAATTTGTTTTACTCCTAACTTGATTGCTATGCTCAATTGCTTATCCTAACATGTACTCTAATGGAAAAGCCTGAATCGATCTTCTTATTCTATTTCGTTCGCTTTCTTTGATGACATGTTTTCAAACATCGATATCGTCTGATGTCTGGCCTTCTTATTTTATTTTGTGAAGAAAAGACTTGAATGACTGTGTTAGAGGAATATTGTATCTTTGACTAACCATATAATATACAGTATATATACTATATATATATATAATATATATACTATAATACTATATATATATAACGTATATATATATAGTCATATATAAAAATATATTAACTAAATGATATATACATATATATATAAGACTATATATATCTTTGAATATATTTATATATAGATATATATATACTAATACTACTACTGATAATATATATATCATCATATATTATATATACTATATAGTATTAATATATTATATATCATATATATATATACTATATATAGCTATATATAAGCTACTTATATATATATATGATATATATATACTTAACATAGTATATAGATATATATTATATATATATAACTAATAGTATGATAATCAAGCGCCGTAATATATATACTTATCTACACTATACTATATATATATATAATTATAAATTAATAGTATATATAGTAGTTTATATATCATATATATGATATAGCTAATTTTGATATATGCTTTACAATTTAATAATTTCACTAACGCTACTATTTCATAAGATACTACTACTACTATTATTATAATTATATATATCAATATAGTATTATATATATAGTATATAATATAATTATTGTATATACTATATATTTATATCGATATATCAGTAATATATATATATATATTTATATATATATATATATATATATATAGCTATAAAGTTAACTTTCTTGATATTTTTACCCATGCTGGGATTCGATCGCTTGGAACCCTAACAGAATTGAGGCGTGCAAGTGTTTGACCGACTCTCACGCGACATAAGACAGAACCCTAGAATACCTCTCTACTGTCCACGTGCAGAGCATTACCTGACTTTGTTCTTCCCGCTGGCACTCGGGCGTGAGGGACAAACGGGGTACCGTCCAGGGCGCATCGGTGAATAATAACCGAAGGAACGCCGGGGTCAATATGTACATAAGGACATGCAATTAGTTGCAAATTCAAATTTGTATCTTCGCTTAAATACCCTCGCCGGACTATTTTCACCGAGGGCTGGGGATTCGACGTGCCTGGGACCCTAGCAGATGCAGCCGGTGCAAGGGTTGCTTGACCAACGTACGGCCACGGAGGAGACAAAAGAAGAACCCGAGAATGCTTCTACTGTCCAAGGCCGAGCATCTACTACGTGTTCTTCCTGCCCGCTCGCACTTGGGCGTAGGGCAAAACAAATTTAATTGCAGGTTATTGCATCTTATATATATATATATATATATATATATATATATCATATATATATATTATCTATATATAGTCATATATATATAATAATATATATATATATATATATATATAGTCATTTGTAAATAATATATATATATATTATAATATATATAATATTATATATATTATATATATTAATATTTTTAATAAATGCCGTCGTAAATTAAGATTGTCCGTATCTACGTATGGTGACAAGTTTTAATAAATTTCATTATGCCTCAGACATAAAAAGTTTCTAAAAATATCTCACAATGAATATACAATGGTAGAAGATTGTTCTACTACTGTAAATCTCTACCACATATGTCTAATAATTTTATAATAAACGTATCTATTGAAGGTGCTGGCTACTGCGGGGACGCTGCCACAGTTCATTCTTATTTACGGTTTGGAAGAAAAAGCTATCGCCAATCAATTCAAGAGCTTAACAAAAGAAGGCTAACGAACCACTGCGAGACGGGATAGGATCCGCCAACTCTCTCTCTCTCTTTGTCTCCTCGCTGCTCTCTTGCTCCCATCAGTCTCCTCTCTCTCTCTTCTTCTGTTTGCTGTTCTTCTTTACCAACTCTGCTGCTCTCTCTCTCTCTCCTCTCTCCTACTCTCTCCATGAATAGTCGAGGACCCTTGACCTCCCTAGCCTCTAATTAGTAAAACAAGCGTGACTTACGGGTAAAATTCCAAGCACGAAGTCCTTCATCGCCTACTCTTGTATGTCCCAAGCTCATAAAATCATCAAAAAGTAAAGAATATTCTTCTATAAAAGTAATTTAGAGGAATTTAGAAGCTATCCACCCCGGTAGCATATACACATAGGGAACTGGACCAGACCACTATACTATATATATTATATATGACGTATAAATTTATACCCGTATATACCTATTAATATATATATAACTATCATATATATATATTTTGCATACATATAGATATATATATATACTATATTCTGCAGGTATTTCCCACAGCTTCACACAATCCTCTGAGCGATGGGAGAAATGCACCGGGATTGTGTTCGGACATCTGATTACATTATGGCTGCAAAGAGCCGGCCCCATATACGTTAGTGTACTGAAGTTTGTACTATTCAAAATAAATCAAAATGAGTTTAAATATTTTGGGTGTAAGTGGCTAAGTGTAGTCCTTTCTGATTTCTATTTAATGCTGAAGTTTTTACTGATATTAATTATTATTTGATGAAAGAAGAGTAGCAGACACTATAAACTTACCTTGAGTCTTTTGTACGCAGTGGTTTCTTCTCTCCTCTTGTATCCCTTCTTTTGTGATATCTGGGCACGGCAAGTATTTCTGCGTCCCCTTTTATATGCAATAGATGAAGTAGGTTGGATGAACCACAAATTAGCGAAGTGAATGTAAACGTCAAATTTGTGGATGGGTAAGATGCGAAGTCAAACTGGTTCGGGATGAACAACCACAGCAATTGCCGAGAAAGGACCTACTTCCCGAATACCAACACAAGCATGACAAGGTTCGCCCCATCACTCATGTATACCTACCCACGCCGTAATTCTCCACAACCACGCACAGAGCGGAACAATCTCACAGCATTGAACTGCTAGGTCAGTTGGCACAAGTTTGATATAGATGACTTCTTTATGTGTCTTGGAATAATCTGTCTCTTTTTGTTGATGAAGATCCCTCTTTTAAAGTCTCCTCTTGTTGATATGAATAAGACTATTGTTGGTTGATTCTTATTATCCTGGAATAATCTCTCTCTTTTTTCTCTGATCCAGTTGATGAAGATCCCTCTTTTAAAGTCTCCTCTTGTTGATATGAATACGATTATTGGTGGTTGATTCTTATTATATTATTAATGTTTCTATTTACTATAACTTTTGTTTTACTCTTTTACTCTTATTATTAAACGTAATTTACTTAATATATAATTCTTAGGAATATATCTCAGAGGCTTGCAGTCTCTGCTCTGTAAAAGAAAATAAACAATATTATATACATTGTTTGTTATATCGGAATCCCTATCCATTTAATATTAATTCCCTGAACAAATGCTAGCCATTTGTTGCAAGGTTACCTGCACCATAAAATATATACAATATATACAAGTTGTTGCTCCTCTCTGCAACCCACTCTTCCTCTCTTGCGTTACCTGAAACAGTAACATTCTATCACTTGATTTGACAACATTTGAATGAATTTGACAACAATTGAATAGATTCCAAAAAAAAATATTTAATTTGACAATATTTGATCGGATTTGACAACATGTGAGTGGATTCCCAAATGTTGTTGCATAGAAAACAAATCTTTGAGCCCTCATTGTTGATCGCATCCCCAGACGAGAGAGAATATACATCATAGATTCTCGATTTAATATCTGATTTTTTTGACACATTTGTAGTAGCAAGCAATTATAGTGTAAGTTATAACTGTAGTGGAAGCTAAGTGATAGAGTGGAAGCTAAGTGACAGTGTGGCTGGTTCGAGTGTCGAAGGTTCACTAAGACACCGTTTTGTAGAGATGTCTGGAGATGTTCCCACCCTGTATAAAAGGGCAGAAAAACCCTTGAAGAATGGGAACCATATATAAATATATTAATATATTATATATAGATTATTTATATATATATATAATAGTATATATATATATATATATATATATAAGTATATATATTATATATATATATACTATATAGTAGTATATATATATTACTATATAATGGTATATATATATATATATATATATATATATATAAGTAATATATAGTATAATATATACTATAGTATATATACGTATATATATATATATATATAATATAATATATATATATATATATATATATATATATATACTATATATATATATTAGTATATATATATATGATATAACATATGACGTATATAATATACTATATGAATATATATATATATATATATACTATATATACTAATATTATAATTCAACAATATTTGTGGGGCAATAAACGCAACAATTATCTTGTAATGACTTTCAAAGTGGTCCCTAAGTGGGTTTGAAAGCCCTTAACCGCTTGACCATCTCAAGGGTAAGGGTTCGAAACCCAGTTAATCACCATTTAAATAATATATATATATAATCAGTATATATATATATGATATATATCTAATATATATATATATCTTTATTATATATATACCTACTATATATATATTATAGTGATAAGTATATAATAATACTATATGGCCACTGACCATTTGGGAACAGTAAATTTTCTGTAGTAGTTTTTCTAGCATGTAGAATCGGTTTATCATCTTTAAGACCGTCGGAGATCCAGCTCGTGCTTCAAGATTTTCAATCAGCAGTTCCCATTCCCACAGCGTTATTTATTTCATAGTGGGGTACAAGCCTTTTATTACCCGCAAGTCGTCACTCTTAGTGTTCGAAATTACAAAATGGAAACTTAAGTTAGTCACTTCGGTTATAGCAGCAATATGCTTTCAATCTTTTTTCTCTTCTTCTTTTTCTTTTCCTTGTTTATGAGATTTCGTATGGCAAAAGGTGAAATTATAATAAAGTTTAACAAATAAAGTTGTTAATAAAAATGTAGTACAAAAAAGTTTGAATGGAAAATTAATTATGGCCCATTTACTCTTTTTTTAAATAGCCTTTTTGACAAACTAAACGGAAATTTTGAAAATTTAACTAATATCTGCTTTATTGTTTTCTAATTTACTTGTGTAATTAATTTACGTTTTATTCTCATTTTTAGGCTTACCTACGAAGTTTTGGAAGGATACGCCTACGGCGTAATAAAAGACAATAATATTAAAGCGAATCAATGGACGGGAATGGTGGGAGTCCTTCAAAGACGAGAAGCCGACCTCACAGTCACGGAGATGTCTATAACTTTTGAAAGGACCTTTGTAATGACTTACACTCAGCCGATGTACATTATCAGGTATGTTGCTTTCAGTGATGAGCTGAAGCCGGAGAACCGATGGTTAAATCTTTTTCAGGAAAGCGAAACGGCAGTTAAAACTTTTTTCAGGTGTTGAACCACTGTGGGTCAGAGAGAGCTCCAGGAGATACAAATACCTGACTGGGTACAAGTTGACTTTTCTTCCAGGTGTCCTGACGTACATCGATCTGACTTTGTTATTGTCAACTGCCAGTAAGGATGCTCCATTATTGGACTTTTTATTAGAATAACGTCTTCTTTTTTATTAAGTAATTCCAGTTGACCTGGTAGAGATCTCTTCCAGTTTCTCTTAAATTTAGAAGATATTCATTGAACCATCTGGTACGAAATTCTTCAAATTTTTCTGAAGAATATTTGAGAGACCTCATTAGCTCTTTCTGAGGCGAAGTCGAATCCCAGAACTGATTATTTTAATCCAGCTCCTGGTTAAGCCATAGTAGTCTTTAATAAAGGTTTTATGAAATCGTTGGAGTGAATGGTAATGTCTCATTTGAATTGGTGGTATAGGTGAGTAGACGTGAATTAACTGCGCCAGCAATATCAGAAAGAATAGTTATGAAGTCGAAATAATCCAATGTAGAACGTCCAATTGTTTTGAATAGACAATCACCACACATATTAACCGTTCCCACTGGTTTCATACCCAAGGACTATAAAGCGGAATACGTTTGATTTTTTATTAAAAAAACTCACCCCTATTTTCTGACATGCGGAAGGTTCCCATAAAGACAGCATACTGAAATAAGGAGAGCACGTTATCCACTGTAAACGCTTTCGAAACTAATTAGGACGACATGTCCTTCAATTGGTCCCTCAATATGTCCTCCAATGATAGGTTCCTCAATACTGGTCCTCAATATTCGCGTCCTAAAACTACTTAGGTTCTTAATTGTTCTATTCGTAAGCTACTTCCCATTTTGCTTAAGTACTTTAAGTACTCCTGGTGTAAGGAGTTCTCTAAGTAATTATATAGTTGAGTGTAGTTCCTAGTAATTTTAAAGAAATCTTGAGCAAAGCTGCCGATGAAATTTTAAGAGACCTCATGATCAGTCTTTGAAGAAAATCTAAGTCATATGAAAGCTGAAACTACGTATTATAAATTGTCATAGGGTGTTAAACATAATTATGAAAGATATTACAAATTTTTAAGGATTATGATTGTTACAATGTATATAATAACGAAAGAAGATTTTGACTACATTTTTCTAGAAAGGAATATGATTCACAAAGTGTTAGTTCTAAAGTTTCTATATTACGAAAAACTTAATTCTGTCCAAATCCATTAATTTCTTTACCAGAACTCTCACGTGCTTTTTCTTAATTTTCCTACTTAATAAATAGTTTAGCGAGTAGTCATCTTTTTAGGTTCTATTTTACACAAAGAATTTCTCTATCTTGTTTACTAATATAATTTGAAAGAATATACGCTAAATAAACGCAGACTAATTTGTAAAAATAGCAAAATTTATCAAGAAATTTGACAACCTCAAACATTTTGAATTACTAAGACCATCCTTAGAGTTATTTAATAATTATTGAATACTTCTGTTGCAATTGAGTATTTTGTCCTGAAAGACGAAAAACTATATTCAAGCTCTTTCCAGTTCGCTATTGTGACACCCATATGCAAATTTACTTTTGATATTGGGTTGAGAGGTGACCTGAAAGAAATTATTCGTTTCTTTCATTGCATGCTTGAACAATAGTTTCAAAAATTGTAAGAGTTGCTACTCTTTAATTAAGCTTGCAATTAATGGCTAATTTTAAATATATAAATAATATATTTTAAATAAGGTAGATTAAATCTGTTAGGAGACTGTCAATTAGGAATTTTTAATGAATTAATATTAAAAGTTCAATAATAAAGATACTACTACTACTACTACTACTACTACAATACACTACTTCAGCAAATAATGAATCATAATTAATAATAATAATAATAATAATAATAATAATAATAATAATAATAATAATAATAATAATAATAATAATAATAATAATAATAATAATAATAATAATAATAATAAAATAATAATAAAACTAATAATTAATAATATAACAATAACGAATAACAATAACAATAACAAAAACAAAAACAAAAACAAAAAACAATAACAATTAACATAACAATACAAATAACAATAACAATAACAATAATCAATAATAATAACCTTAAATAATAATAATAATAATAAAATGATAATAAAAGAAAATAACGACACAGAGAAATAATCATATCAATAATATTACAAACTGATACTAATAAAAATACTAACAATTCATAAGAATGCATAAAGTAATAAGTATATAATAATAAATAAATAATTAAATAATACATAATAAACTTTAATTTAAATAGGAAGCCTATTTTTTCACATTTCAAGAGTTTGAAATTATTTATTAATATAAGGTTAATCCTATTGAATCAATTTGTCAATTTAATATTTTGCCAAATCGCCGAACACTGCGAAATAGAAAATGAAAATCATAGACAATTTTTTACATTCAAATATGTCATCAGTATTAACCCAAAAAACAGTCCCATCTCTTTCCGATCTAACTTAGTGAAGTCACATTTCCTTCCTTCAATCCGAAGTTTTTCTAGCGTGCTTTATGAGGTGGCCATTCTGTTTTTTGCGAATGATGTCTCATATTGTGCTAGCGTTCTTTTTGATTTATATACGATATTCTGTGCTGTATAGTTACATTGCTAAGAAATTAAAGGGAAAGAGAAAGATATTGATCATAGAGCTAAAGAGTGGATTCTGTTGTAAATATTATTACCTATACTTATCACAGACAAAACATTTTCAAAACACTATCACATCATACTCGGCAATTTCCTACTTATGTTGAACAAGATAGCCAGTTTCAGAAGTAGCAGGAAATGGGAAACAGGAACTAGGAAATAGTAAAATAGTAAATAGTAAATAGGAGAATAGGAAATAGAAATCATATAATTAGGGAATAGGAAATAGGAAATATCTAAAGTGGCGTATCACGTTCCTTGAAGGATTACTCAGACATTCTGCCCAAGTTTCTAATTAAGAGCTCTATAATCTCATTCAACATGTTAGCGACTCAACAATCCTATTTTAGACAATTTAGATAATAGTTAAATAAGTATGTAGTATATATATGATTACGTTGTAATTTGGTCTTTTGTAACTGTTGAAATTCTATTTCAGTAGAAAAATGTTTGCAGCAACTCGAGTGGACACCAGAGCAAAACTATTGACGTACACGAGCCTATGGGATCCTCTTCTGTTCTGCATGCGTTTTCGTATTGTTTTATATCCTCTCCCTCTTTCGTTTTTCTCTCATTGCATACAGTTTAAGCATTGGGTCTTCAGTATCGGTTAAGGCATGACATTAGCATCGGCTTAGCATCTTGGATAATGATTCAAGCTCTTGTGCAACAAGGTTGAGTAATCTTTAATATTACTTTTGAATTAACATTGAAATATTGTAAACACTTCTAATTATCTTAACTATATACTTGTAAGTATTTCTAGCACTAAAGATAATTTATACTTTTTACACAGTTCACAATTTTGTTTAATTCCCAACCAAAACTATCAAAATAAAAATAAGTTGATTGAAAGTGCTAAAACCAAATTAATTAAAGTAACAATACTGCGACAAAAGCTAAGTTATATTTATAAGAAGAAGAAGCAAATGTTGAAATACAAAATGGCTCGATATTATATAACATACTATAATATTTATACTATATTATGCTATACTACACTATTATATAACATACATACTATACTATACTATAATATACTATACTATACTATTTGAAATCACTTAGCCATCTTAGCGTAGTTGTTCTATATTCGGAGATAAATATGATCAATAATGTATTTTCAGTTTCTGTTTTGCATTACGGATACCTCAAAATGCGGGTTAGAACTTTCATTTAAATTCCATCTAGTTCATAGAAATGGTCTTCTATGCATCTGAACACCCAATTTTCTGGGGAATCTCTTTAAGTACCTAAGACTTTAAAATCAAATATCCCAATTTTTTTTATTATTATTTTTTAATCTCCTAATAGGGCCGCCTGATTCACCAGATGCAATTAGCACGAGAATGGTGTGTTTTTATGGCTTTGTCTTCGGTTTTGTCATCTTTGCTTCATATTCAGCTAACCTTATAGCAGTTTTAGCGGTGACTCTTCCTGTGCCTCTTCCTTTCAATGATATTTACGGTCTTGTCGGGCTGCCTGATTGGCACGCTGGAAATCAGAAAGCTGATCTGTTTGAAGTTGTTGCTTCAGTAAGTTAGAAAATATATCCTTATGATTGTGTTTACATTGTGTATCATTTCTCTTTCTGGTTTACCAAACAAATTAAAGAATGGAAGAATGGAAATGTATGTTGAAATACTTTATATATTTCCATTTGAAATCGAGTAAATGTAAATAAAAAAAAAAAAACAGCTATACTGATTTTAAAATCTTTCTACTATATTCTTTATTTTAACAAAGTAAATTGTTGCAGTATTTAAACATTGAAGTTTCAGAGAAAAGCAAAATTTATTTATAGAAAAAATGAAATGTTGATAATTTGAAAAAGATAAGTGCTTAATGAAATTTAATTAAATGAGAATTTGAAATTTAATTATTAGACTACAATATTTGAGGAGTTGTTCTTTTTTCTATATCATATTTTTAGTTTTAACTGATATATTTTCTTACCTGGATTTAAAATTGGCAGTTTCTCTCCACAGATTTTTTCTAAAATATAATACGGTATTTATCTCTGCAGCCTCTTTCTTTAATTGTTTTTACGTCACACTAATATATCATATAATAACATAACATATATTATTATAATTATTTAATTAAACATTTTGTTTTATTTCATGTTTGTAAATTTTTGAGTAACAACTCTTTAATTGGTGGCCACTTACACCGCTGGACTAATGAGGGCGCACGAGAGTACGTAAAGCGAAAATATAATAAAGTTCTGACTTTAGTTAATCAACAAGATTAGACATAGGTTCTGATTTAAAGTACTGTCTATAGATTGCTCTTTCTTCAAATATATGTTTAAAGTCGTTTCATTCTATGATAAATTTAAATTTTAATTATTAAGCAGACCTAGAAGTAGATTCTGACCTAAAATAAAGTCTGTATTAGGTAGTTCATTCATATAAAACTAAGTTCATGTTCACAGTCATCTCACTATATAATAAAATAGGCGGAATCTGCGTTTGATTTTAAATTTGTCATTTTTGAAATCATGATTTGAAGTATGGGACAAACCTCAAACCTTGAATAACAAATTTTGGTTTATTAAAGGCTTTGTTCAAATTTTTATTCTTTTTAATTCCTCACACTTGAAAAATTTAATGTAAAGTAATGTAAAATAAATTAGTTATCGTTAATTGATATTATTTATTTCATAGTTTTAAAATATTTTATGGATTTTTGTTACCATTACATAAAAGTTTTTGTAAAGTATTGTATTCTATTAACCAATATAACGTATTATATCTGTAATTAGAAACTTAAAACAATTTATAACAGTGAACTACGTTTTCATTGGGGTTGATGTTACCACAAACCAATTCCTAAAGCAACTTCCACCAGCTGTATCCTGTCCTATCAAGGAACTTCCGGAGAAATATATCCCTGGAGGAATCTCCCAGTTGGGACTCCAGCACAAGTCACTCTCTTAAAAATACTTCTGATGCCAGGGTTAAAGAGCGTATCGAAAACATGAACATACTTTTAGCTAAACCATTTATAATTAAAATTTAAACTTTATTCTCTAAACAATTTATATTATTTATTCAATCTATGTTTTTTTTTAAGAATTTGATAGAAATCTTCTTGACCATAAAATCTATGAAGATTTAGCAAAATTTTCTAACGTATCTGAGAAGAACTTTTAAAATAGGATGACCAATAAAGATAATAAAAACTTCCTCTGAATGTCAAATAATAGACGGTAGCAAAGATGGAATTGTACCTGCCCACACATTAACCATTGTTAGAAATTTTCCTTAACTGTACTTAGTTCTCTTCATTGCCTCAATAACATAATGCTATTATTTTCTTTTACATACACTATATTTATATATAATATATATATATATATATATATATATAATATATATATATATTATATATATACTATATATCTATATAATATATCATATACTATATATATATATATCTATATATATACTATATAATATATATATATATATATATGATATATATATATATACATATATATAATATATATATATTATATATATATATATATATATATATATATATTATATATAGTTATATATATTAATAAATATATACTAGCTATTTACTACCAGTCGCAGCAGAAAATCAATTACGCTTAATGTTTCGTTATTTTTTAATAACTATATTAGATCGAAAATACATTAATTGATTGTATTGGTTAATCTAACCTAACCTAACCTAACCAAGACTAACCTAACCTACCTTAAACCTAATATTAACGGAGTCAACGACTAATTAATGCTCATTATATATATATATAATATATATTATATATATATATATAATATATTATATATAATAATAATATAATATTATATATATATATTATATATATATATTGCGTGTGTGTGTAACTTTATAATAGTATGTATCGCTTCAGATGGTTAAAGAAATGGGAATAATGCAAAAACTTGCCAAAAAATGGCTAACTTCGACCAAATCTTGTGAAGCGCCTTCCCTTAAAGCGGCAGACATCATCGATGTTGGAGCTCTT
>JABUQX010022676.1:0-20625 GCA_015478945.1 Trachelipus rathkii | reverse complement strand
TATTATATTATATAATACTATATATATAAAGTATATATTATATAAATTTATATATATAGTATAAATATATATATATATATAATGAATATAAATATATAATATATACTATATATATATATAATTATATATAATACTATTATCATAATTATCATTTTCGTCCAGTATATATTACTTTAGAGAGGAAGCCTTGGATTCTTTTTTACAGTATTATGCTTTTACTTCACTTCAATGTTATTACTTAAATGTACACACAATTAAAAACATTGCTTAAAGACACTTTTCTTTTTTTAATGAAATAATCATTTCTTAAAAGCGCAAGAGCCTAATTTTCGTCCGACCGCGAGACCTCTTCAGATCTCTAAAAGTACTTTAAAAAAAAGATTAAATAAAATGGATTTATTTCTTGATCTTCATCAGTTCAAATGTGTTTCAGTTGTTCTGCTATTTTCTTCATGGTGTTGTTGAAATATTCTTGAGTTTTCAGATATTCATTTTAGTATAAAATCTATTCTTAACTTCACCGGGATGGCTTATTGTAGTTGTTACTATTATAAATGCCCAAAAGGATTCCATGATTTGCGATGTTCGTGTGATGATATCTGATCCAATCTTTATATTGTTGAAATGTGATGAGTGGCCTGTGTGTATGCTATGACTTGTTAAGCTGAATTTATGCTGTCCTTGTGCAGGTCATCAGTATGTTGATTTTTTCTTCTTTGCAATCTATGGTTTTACAGTATATGTTTTATTGCAAGTATCGCAGGGGATGTGTGATATATAACAGCTTTGGGGGAGATTTTCTTTTCCGTTTTGGGGTTTTGAGAATGTTTTTAAGGCTGATGGTTTATATGATAGAATGAGGGTAATATTTTAGGCTAATCATTTGTTTTAACGAGACATCAAGGTTAAAAAGTTAGATTTGGTAAAAAGGAGGTGTTTGCTAGTTTTCAGGTGAAAGTTGCCTATATGATCTCGTTTTTTGCTTTGTCTAAATGCTTTTGTTGATGTCAAAACCAAGGATAGTAAAGTCGATTGAAAAGTATTTAGATGCTTTTAGTTTCTTGTGCTAGAGAAGGGGGAGAGCATATAGAAAGGCACGGGGAAATAGAGATGACAAAACAGCCTAATTTTGTGTTTTGGGAATGATTAGATAGCCAATGTATATAGTTTGGTGCGAATGTTGGTTTTGCTATATATAGATAAATTGCAAGCTAATTTATTCCATGATGAGTTAAGGTATCGAGGAGCGGCGGGATAGAAGTGTTGGAAAGGCAGTTTCTATAGCTATACTAACTGAAGCGATGAATAGATGTTAAATTAGTTTAGGAACATCATCAGGGTTGGTGTTGTGCAGGGAGGGAGAACAAAAATGTACATCTTACAATCTAATCATAAAACTAATTATTAATAAGAGGTGGGGCGTAAAATATGATAAAATTTCTGTTTTAGTTCCATACTATAGTTCCATATATATGTTACTGAACAGTGGGGATCCCATACTCATGGCCGAAAGTTTTGTTTGTAATATTTGCCATTAAAATGAAAAGAAGTTATGCGAACATAAAAACGAGACCTGTCCCGTGTGTCCATTATATTAAAACAGCTCAGTAATCTCTCATGACAACATAACTTCTTTCAGTTAGTGGCAATATACAAACAAAACTTCGGCCTGGTATGGGATCACCACACTGTCTGCCATATCGAGCTAACAATATATATAACTAACAGAATTTTATTCATATTTTACCCCACCCCTTTATTAAACAATAGTTATGGATTTAGATATGTAATTGACATTTTTGTCTCCCTCCCTCACAACACCAACCCTGATGATGTCCTAAACTATATTAACTCTATTCATCCCTCAGTTCAGTATACGATAGAAATGCCTTCCAACAACTCTATCCGCTTCCCGATACCTTAGATTACACATGGAAATTAGCCAATCACTTGCAAATTACTAAATATGATAGAAAACCAACATTTCGCACCAAGAACTACATTACATTGGCGCTATTCTAATACATTCCACCAAACACAAAATTGCTGTTCTGTCACTGCTATTTCTCCTGCCTTTATACGTAAAGCTCTTCCCCCTCTTCTGGCACAAGAAACTAAAGACATCCACACAATACTTTCAAATCCACTTTTACTATCCTAGTTTTTCACTCACAAAAGCATTTAACCAAAAGCAAAAAAAGACGCTTGACATATACCACCTATTCGCCCGCCGAAAAATAGCAAACACTTCCTTTTTACCAATTCCCAAATTACCCATTATATTCGTTATTAAAACAAATATTAACGCAAAAAATATTAACCCTGCATTCCAATCAAATTAACATCACACTTAAAAAACATAATCTCAAACCCCCAAAACGAGAAGAAAATCCCCCCAAGCTGTATATATCACATACCCCTGCCCCTAATACTTGCCAATAAAACATAGTATAGGTAGAAAACAATAGAAATTTGGCCAAAGACAGAAAATGAAAAAATCAAACGATACAGATGACCTGCCACAAGAACAGCATTAAAATTACAGCCTTTCAACAAGTCATAGGGCGTAACACAGGCACCACCTATCAAACTATTCAACAACATAAAGATGATCAGAAATATCAATCACACGAACCATCGCAAAATCATTGGAATACCTTTGGCATAGACGTTGGTCGAGTTTATTACTACAATAAGCATCCCGGTGGTTAAGATAGATTTTATAACCAAAATGAATATAACCCTACACTTGTGTTACCAAAAAACACCATGAAGAAAATAGCGGACCAACTGAAACACACTTGCACTGATGAAGATCAAGAAAGAAATCCATCCCTTAGACCTGAAGAGGTCTCGCCGTTGTCGGCGGAACGAATAAACCTTAGCTTGCCTTTTTTAAATTTGAATTTCATCTAAAACAAAAGTGTCTTTAACAATGTGTTTTAATTTGTGTACATTTAGTAATAAAATGAAGCTGACAGTAAAGCATTAACACTAAAAGAGAACCAAGGCGACTTCCTCTCTAAAATCTAGGTATAACTCTATAATATTTTAACTATCTAATTATATACATATGGTATATATTATAATATATTATAATGATATATATATAGTATATATAATATATATATATATATATATTAGTATATATATATATATATATCATATATTAATATTATTATTTATAATATATAATAATATACTAATTATATATAACCTATATATATATATATACGATATATATATATAATATAAGATAGTTAGATATATATAGATAGTATTATATTGTATATAATATATATATAATAATATATATATTATTAGTATACTATATATCATATATATATATATATTATATATATATAATATATAGCTCATAGTATAGTAGTATATACTATATAAGTATATATATATTACTATATATCATATAATAATATATGATAGAATTACATATAATTAACAAATAAAAATATATTTTGAAAAGAGATTTACGGAAACTATTTGTTTCTTGAAATTTGTACACATAAATCAATAAATACATTAATATTTACAAAATTGATATTGATTTTTTGTTTCTTGATATTCGTGTATATTATAAATGAGAGTTCACAATTTAAAAACTCTCTAATTATTTCAGACTTTTGACGTTGATATACATTATTAAATCATGAGTTAAAATAGCTAGGAAAAACAAATTAGGATGCATATGAAAGGGAACGTGTGTACTTTAACGTTTGATACAGTTTATGACGAAAGACCAGAAATGGAATTAACAATTATATTTTTTTATTTTGTTTTGATTAAACCCTACTATTGATTTAGTGTACAAATTTCACAGTTAACCCGGTGAAAACCCCGGAATTTTTCCATGATTTTTGAGCCGCGGGCCGGGGTTGGCCGGGGCCGGGGCCGCGGCCGGGGCCATCCGGTGCGTGTTTCCTAACTTAATATATGGTATTTTTTATTTTAAATATCTTCACGTGTCACTAGAAGATAACGGTTGTTTTGCATGTCCTTCGACTAGTAAAAGACATCAATAAACGTGGCTAAAAGGGTGAAGGCATTGTGAAGGATTGTAAGCATTTAGATAATTCACGATGTCGAAGATTTGGTAAACTGTCTTAGGACTCATTGGGCATGAGGATTACTATGAAGGTTCTGTCACAATTGTTGAGCGATAGTCAGAAGTATTGCGTAGAAATCTTTTGGGGACTTCAGGACCAAGTCAAAGTATGCCCAGAATTTCTTTCTTAGCTTTCACTTTTCATTATTGATGGTAATACTAAAGTTTCACTTTCTAGAGGTTTGATCTCAAACAACAATCACAATGTTTATATACCAACTAGATACAACAAAAGAAAACTTATTAGATGAGAACAACTTTAAGTAGACATCATCAGTTTCTTCGACATTGAGGGATTTGCTCATAAGGAATTTGTTGCAGCTGGTCTTACCGAAAATTCAAATCACTTTTGAGATTAATACAGCTATTAAAGGATGGATGACATGTCTATGAAACATTTCGTGAAGTGGCACGTAATGCAGCAGCTATGGTCTAATAAATGACATTTGTTGCCCTTTAATGCAGCAAATTCTTAGTATATGAAAGCTTTGGATGAGTATGATTAGAGAATTATTTTATGGGTGACAAATTAAGTATATATCGAGAAATTAGATGTATCGGATAGACGTGGCAATTATTTAGCTACTATAGTGAAGGGGTGTAGCGGGCTAAATAGATGGAAGGCAAATCTAAATTAGAGAATCGAATTGGGACGAGGGTCATACTGTTTTGGGATTTCCCTCAACGTTTGGTGACCTTAGGTGGTGTTTGGGGCGTACGGCTAGTAGGTATACGTATATGAAATATATTAGCTTGTTAGGTTTAGCGCATGTTAGAGACTGTTATCAAGGTGTAGTCAGAAGGTAACAATAGCGGAAACAGCTCATGCTTATAGCGATATTAAGTGAGTTAAGGTAATAAGTTGACCGATGGTGGAGTCTAGATTAGTGGGTATTAGCCACTTGATTGGATATATTGTGCACTCACTTTGATTTAACATATAACATTATATTTACAACCATATTTCATTGAAGTTATAAGCCATGCTCAAGATTTATAGTTTTTACCATAGATGATACAAAATCTATTATATACTATATGCAATAAATAATAGAATGAAACGTATTAAAAGTTAAAAATATACAAGGATGTTAGCATTCCGGGTGATAAAGATTAGCCCTGTCAATATTTCATCTAAGGAAGAGTTAGTCGCGTCTTGGGTACGTTTGTGCACGACTCCCACCAAGTGTCTCAATACACAAGAACACCTACTCAAATGACTTCATTAGTTGCTTTACCTCGTACATCATAGAGTAACTTATCTTATTTCCTCCTTACTTCATATCTTCATCGCTACTGAAACTTTGTGCTTTCTTCTGACTATCTAGCTCCAGCACTTGGCTCCACCTTCCGTCTACCGGCTAGAAATCTAAATGCTGATATTACTTCATCTGATTGAATAAATTAAAACTTTTTATTATTTTTGACTTTATTTTTGTTCACTCACCTTGATACTATCTTATTACGATTACAATATTCTTCTATTCTTGTCATGCTAACACTCACCTTGTGAACTTTTCTATTATATTTTTTATTATATATATGTACAGTACCTATTGAATATAACTCATAGCGCCTCGAGGGGTGCTCATTAACTCATTTGACCTACGTTTTCAACCTCCGCTTACTCATCTACTGTTATATATGACATATATTGTCCTCTAAAATTATAACGCCAACATTTCACTTTCTTTCCATTTTATATATTTTACTTGTGATTTCTTGGGCATAATATATAGCCATATATATATATACTATATATATATATATCTAGAGCTAGTGTAATACTTATTGAATGCGACAGATGGTAGTAAAGTGTTACAGATTTACTCACATGCTTAAGTCTCTGGCTATGAGCGGGCTCCATAGACTCTCGAGATAAACATTTTAGTTAATCCGACACTTAATAATTTAAACTACATAGACACTTATTTATTCATTATCATTTATAAGAAAAATATATATAAATTAAAATATATTTATGACCTTTATGATATTTATGATATTTATATATATGCGATCTTTCCTGCGTATCGGAACAATCTATTATAACATACCAAATTTCAACCTTATTATAAGTATATATACTCTAATTTACTTATTATAAGTCTATATTCTTATATAGGGGACTTCAGGTCCCCTTTACTTACAATTATATACTATTAAGGCGTAAGTTCAAGGTATAGTCCTAAAATGCCATTATCAATGCTTTAGATTAAGCAGAACACATACATATATGTAAATATCCATTTTTACTAAATATCGAGCCTCAGCGATGACCTATAGTTTATGAAATCCCTGAGAAATAACTTCCTGGTGTCTGGATAAAATGTTTTTTATATTTTTACAACAAAAACAATAATCTTTTTTTATTTTTGTCAAATAAGTTGCTCTATATTAACGTTCAGCGCGTAGTGCTACTAGCAATGCTCAAATTTGAGGGTCCTTTATGAGTTAATGGGCGCGAGATATAGGCTGCTGTTTGTTTCGTTTAAATACTCTCTTCTGTTCTTCCGCTAATATTATGTGATCTAGACTTAACAATAATAGAGTATATGATGAGGAACGCGATCAAAACTTTTAAAAGTAGCGCGAAATAAACGAGAAAGGCATTTAAATAATCCCATACTTAAGTTATCTATAAGGGGTCTCAATGCGAGTTCGGTGTTCGGACTTCAATTCACCGTGAAAGAGTGTACGCGTCTCGGATATTGTTCCTGTAGTGCAGAATATCTTACCCCGAATAAGTAGAAAATGTTGTTTACGCGCAGAGTAGTGCCTGTAGGGTTAGGTTGAAATTTAGTGCATCGTCGATCCATATGTTAGGTTGTTTTACTGCATCGTCCATCCATATAGGTTAGTTGAGGCATGCTGCCCTCTAAATTCAGGTTATGAATGTTTTGGTTGATGTATAGTCACAGAAGAATCTATATATGGAAAAAAACAATACGGAGTATTTTACCCACAACATGTATTTTTACGTTCAGTTAAATTCTTTCGCAGTATTAACACTAAAATGCCCGTTTCTTTCCTTCAATGCAATAATGATATGTTTTGCTACTTTATTATTAAATTCTTGTAATATTTAGTCAAATTTGTATCTTTCTCATGAGGCATTTAATTATTGCTAGTATCATATACTAGACATATATGAAAAAAAAAAGTTAAAGGTTATTTTTTGTAGAGTATGTCCAAAAATTAATAATTCTTGATACGAGCTCAGGTAGTTTGGCAATAAAACTCTTACGATATTTTAATTAGAAAATATATTACTTATTCCTACGTTTTGCTTACTTGTATTTTAAATTTCTTAATATGTTGTCTAAAAATTCTGCGTATCTTCTCATTAACTTTTAGCATTAATTGCTAGGTATCATATATCTAACAATATATTGAAGAAAAAGTTGAAACAAATAAATTATGAAAACATAAACACTCTTAAATAGCCTGATGTGACACTCATACGCATCTAAAATGATTTTACCCCCTCAAACACTTCTGGAAACGAAAACAAGAGAAAACTGGTTACGTGTGAAATTAAAGTAATTTGCAACGTTGCATTTTATTAGTTTGTAAAAATATTACTGGCATCGTCTGAGATTCCATATAAGGTTAGCGTTGGCGGTTTCTGCTCCCTCTTACCGTATTAGGTTTAGTGTATGCTTTTTGCTGTTTATGTAGGTACACAGAATCTCCTATATATAGGCTAAAAAGAAAAATCATAATACGGGAACGTATTATATTGTGACGAGAAACAGGTAAAAAATTTATTTTTGTCTCCGAGGCTTTAAAATGTATATCTCACGTATTTAAGATCTAAAATATAAGGTTTTCTTCTCCTGGGCGATGAATGAACGGGTAAACAGTACATGTATATGTATGGAAAGAAAGCTAAAATAGAGATGCAAGCAATTGTTTGCGCGATATTAATTCCCATGCATCATGAAAATCATAGTGTAGTGACTGAGAATCGATTCACACCTTATTATCTTACTAATAATAGCATATGTTGTATAATAAATATACTAATATAGGTATTAAATTATAGTACGATAATACATACTATATACTCTAGTGACGTAACCATTAATATACTTTACGGATAGTGAAATAATATTATTTATCAGGCTAGTAAGTGCTAGAAGAATTATTAGGCACCTATATATACTATATTATATTATATATATATACGTACGGCAGTATTAAGCGAGTGCGATATATATATATATATGGAGCCTCGTAGCGAGGGATATAATAGTTATCTTTATATAACCAAATCTGATGGTGATCACATTATCGGTGTCCTGAAATAACAACTCATTAACTTATCCTAAAAACTTACAATAAGTGACATACATAAGTAATTCACATAATGGATATGCGTGATTCCGCTAAATGCGGAGTGTGAAAAATTATATATTACTTATAAATATATTCACTTATAACTATATGTGAATACTATGATTATAGTAACTATTATATATTATAATGACGTATACTCTGGTTATTATTAGGAATATTAATATACATTATAGTATATTTCTATTTTAGGTGAATTCAGGTTCCTTAAACAAGTAAAATATTAATATTCCAGTATATACTCTCTACCCTATATAATTATTATATTATTAGTAACTACTTGCATGGTACGCTTCCCATGATGCATCAAGTTCAATATAAGTGATGTTAATAGCGAATATGCAGGTGAATAAATTTATTGGTATATAAATACAATGGTAAGAAGTTTTATGTGAATATAGGTAGATTTATAGAAAATGAGAAATTTCAGAAATATTATTGGTTTAATGATTATACGTATAAGCTACTCGCTTTATTAGTATCGCCGTAGTCTTTAAATACGACCTTTCAATTAGTGGTATTATATTCAACTTTGGCGTTATGAATAATATAAATAGATCTTTGTAAAAATTTTGCTTTTTATGTTTTGATTATACTAAGAATACTGCAAAAGCAATTAGCAATTCATTTCCCGCAGACTTTAATAATTGCAAATCTTATTGGCAGTCAAAGACCAGCATCGTATGGCATGTTCCGTGTCTCTGCACTCGGCTTCGCCCGTGATATATACGGCGGTAGTGACTCATATTCCCTGCCCCACGCTTCCTGAATTCGGGGAGTCTTCGAGGAACCTGGCTTACCGCTGTCTTATATGGTATTCATTATATGGGTTGTGTGCCGGGGTGGTTCTGAGTCACCCCTACACCTCTAAACGAGGGTTTTGGACAGGCGTGCTCGCCGTGCTGGTGGTTCAACCTCGTTCGATCGTGCCCACCCTGCAGATTGCTGTGTAATACTCTATGATTCAAATAACTATTTGATAATCTATACTCAGTAATATGGATTATTAATACTAATTACACATTCTAGTATGGACACGAATCAACAGTCCAAAGATTTAACTCCTACCTTATCTTTAAATTTAGTTATCTGTATCTTCCATTTTACTCAACTAACGAGACATACATCTAAGACGATATAATACAATTAACATCTAATCTTTCGTCCTTCATGTCACTCCTAAGTTCGCCGGATTATTAAATATATATAAATGATTCTTATATATATAATCCATAAATAAGAACAACTACTAAATTTCTACATAGCCTAACTTATGCTGCTTTACCTGCTCCTATAATAACAGAAAATATAGTGCCAAAATAGGTTTCATTTAATGTTATTTTTTATTTTCATTTTTCATAGTCTATCGATTTATTTTACATGTTCTAACCTAAAGAATTTTTCTTAGAGCACGGAGATTATCAAATAAATGTATGTCGCAATATTTCGCGTATTGCTATTGTTTTTAGTTTTGATTGAGATATTGACGTTTTTTTTTTGAAATTTTTAGATTCTTTTTTTTTTATTTCTTTTTTATTATTATAGAGTTACAGCGGCAATTTAGAAACTCTATTGCCAAGGCATTCCACATGTATCTCTTTTCTGTGAAGACATCACTTGTGTTTAGTTTTTTTTCTCGGTGCAGATTCTGGCCGAAGATTTTGGTCTCGGTGCGCTTTACCAAAAATATCTTTAGCTATATAGTAGGATACATTTATATATATCTACGGCACAGTGGTTGTATATACGTACAATTTACCGCAATTATTTTCTCACTATTATATATTAATTGTTATCGCACAGTTTTATACCGTCTAATCTAGCAAATCCGCAATTCCGCTATAATTTCGCAACTATTTTTCTGCTTAATCTACTAGCGAGTCCTGCTATGTGGCAATTCAAGACTAAATTCTGAATATTATCCGATACTAATATATAGACTTAATATATTAAATATGTTTATTATTTTCGTAGTCACTTAATTTTGATAAGTTGATTTGGAACAACAGTTAAATCCCTGCTAGCTGCCGTATAAGGGCTCGGGTGTTGATGTGGTGGTGTGCATAGTGTAGAAGTGTGTTGTGTGTGTAAATAACGCTTCAGCTGTTTCCCAGAATGTCAAATAACCAGGCATATGGAAAATTACGCAATTATACATTCTAAGTCGTACGGCTAATAATTACTTGTTATCCGTTTTCTTCCATTTTCAAACCAGATAAATTAGTCTATATTATAGATAGAAATGAAAAACTAAACGAAGTATATGAGAGAGTAGTGTATGTGGAAAAAAAATCATGATATCGCAGAAAGAAAGGATTTACTAGGTTATGTACTAGGTTGGGTTTATCAGGACAATACGGATGCTCTCACTTTAACAATTTAACGAGACTCGCTTGATTCACTTAACCATAGTCGGAAGGTGTGGATCTTCCATACGTACAGGGGTTTGAGTGACTTCAATCATTGACTTCTTACTATGAATGGGCATGAGTTGAGTAAAGTTCTATGCAAGTAAGAGAATGTTGCAGTTCATGAAAGGTAGGGAGATGCAGATGGAGTAGGATGGGAGGATAGTATAATACATGAGATTTAAATAGGGGAAGATTCAGAATTTCACCGAGGGGTAGCAGGGTAAGCTGTATGCTGTAATATTAATTATCTGTTGTAGCGAAGTTTAGAACGATAAATCTAAATTAAGCTTATTAAGGAAATAAGGTAAGGAGATTGAATATGTAAAAAACTCAGGCAGGGTTATGAGGAACGAAGATTAGATCTACTAGTTACAAAATAGCGATAGTATGGCATATAACCATTTATTTGAAATTTAATTAGTTATTATATTATTAATTATTATTAATGTATAATTAATTTATTTTATTTAAATTAATTTATATTATTATTATATTATTATTATTAATTAATATTATTATTTTATATTATTTAAGAAATGATTTATACTATTATTTAATTATTATTGATTATATTATTAATATTTATTAATTATTTATATTGATCATATATTATATATTATATGTATTTATATAATTATTTATTTAATTATTAATGTTAATTTATATTATCATATCAATATATTTAAATATATATATTATATAATGGGCTGTATACCATTAATTATTAAATTCTAATCTTCTGTTTATTTAGTAATGTAATTAAGTAGTATGATAGTAGTAGTATTGTTATAATTATTATTGCTAGTACTAGTAGTTGTTTTGAATTATAATTTTTTAATCATGTTAGCATTTCGAACATTGATATAAAGTATTAATATTATAGTATATATATGTGTATATTTATATTATATTATATAGTATGATATTAACTATATATTAATATATATATATATATTATTGATATACTTATAATTAATAGTATATATATATTATATATTATAATTATATAGTATATAGTATATATATATATATTATAATATATATATTAAAGTATATATATTAATTATTATATATTCATATATTATTACTATATTTAATATATAACTATATGATATTTATATATTAGTATAATATCTTATTTATATATATATAATATCATATCTATTATTATATTATAATATAATAGTAGTATATAGTATATCTAATATATTAGTGAGTGTATTACTGGAATGTTCCATTTATATTGTAATTACGCGGATGCTCGAAACTAGTGAAATGTGGATGTGTGAGAGAATTTTTCTACATGACGTGAGGAATTGTGGATGTGATGCGGATGCGGTATAGTTTATGTCAACATCCGCGTTGAGTAAGCGGTGAATATTGTCAGGATTGTCAGCAAAATATGATATTATATTAAGTAATAATTATTAATGATATAATGTATATATTATAATATTAGTATTAGTATAGATTTATAATATTATAATATATTATGATATTGATATAATATATATATTATATAATAATATATTAAGTATATAATATGATATATATTTATATATTATTAATTTAATATATATGTATATTATTCATTTATGTAAATAGAGAGTAGAGATAGAGTAGAGAGAGATGAGTTTATTTTGATAACTTATTCAAATGAAGTTGTAATAAGATTTAAGGTTATGACGGGATGAAAGATCTACATCTCGCTTTTGTGCTCACATTCCACCCGCATGCTCACATATTCTATCACGCAACTTCAATACACCATGCAGATAAGGTATTTGATTGTGTCATCTGTACGACTCAAGAAGTTACGCATAAGCATTACGCCATTCGTAATTGAGCCTAGACTGAGCTAAATATATTATGTTCTAATATTGATATGCAATCAACTGTCAAATCAACATTTTATTATAATTTGATATTATTGTATTAATATTAATATATAAAACAAATATCAATGTTAGATCATAACAAATAATTAAAAAAAGATAAAAAAAAAAATAAACACTTATTATTATTGAAAGGTTATAATTATGGAAGCAACATTCTAAACTTGCATATTCTAAGCTTTTCAAGTATCTCAATAAGAAACTCATCGCAATTGATGAAGATTATATGATTATTAAATATTATATTTAATATATATTAAAAAAAATATTAATGATTATTAATAATTATATATATATATATAACAGCATTGTAATATAATAACTTATTATATATACCTATAATTATTATATATATATATATAGTAATATATTATATTAATATATTACTATATATATAATTAATAGTATATATTACATATAAATATTATATATATATATATAGTATATATTATTAATATAAATATATTATATATAATATATACTAATATTAGTAGTATATATTAGTTTTCTATAGTAACACTATAAATCAAAACCATCGTCTCTTTATATATATATGAAGAATGGATGTATATATATATATATATATATATATAAATATTATAAATATTATTAAAATATGATATATATATTGTATACTATAACATATTAAATTATAGTAATTACTATATTATATTGTAGTATTATATACATATTATGTATATTGTTATCATCCTACTCTATTTAGTAGCCTCCACCTCCTATAATCACATCCACTACATTGGAAAACAAAGTTGCTGAATGCGGATGTCGTTGCAAAGCCGTGTGGAATCGGTGGATGCGCACCAATTCGAGGAATTCTATACCCAGAGATTTGGTTGTTGGATGCAGCGGTATGCAGGATTGTTCAATTTTAATGCGTGAATGCTATGTGTGACAATCAGAGACGCATCGGCGGATGTGGGATGTAGACTCTGTCTCTATTTAAACATATATATCTAATCAGTGCGCTAGTATTCTCAGATTATGCTTGAGAACTATATACTATACGTATAGCCCTAAAGACTGAAACTATAAGTCTCTTCCACAGCCCGCGGAGCGATTAGTAATATAAGGGGTAACAGGAGGTAGTTATTATTATAATTATAATTATATGCCATATTATTTCATTAATATAGTATAGTCTATATATATACGCAGTATATATATATATATGATTTTTCATTGGTGATTAGTAACTAAGGTGATAGCACATAAACAGAGGAGTTTTTAATGATCTATTTCATATATTTCAGTGCCTGAGCATATACAAATACTTAGAGTATCTTCACGATGAGTAGGATACTCTGGCCTCAATTATATGGTGTTTCCCACCCCTTTCCTCTTCTGCGAGGACGCCGCACCGAAGTTATGGATTGAGAAGCTACGCATTGAATAGCAGGTATCCTTTCGCATGTGGCAAAAAGTTAGATCGTCATGGTCACGATGTACAACGACAAATGGTCGTGTTGTAAAAGATTGGTTTTATTTAATATTTTGTATAATGCCTCTCTAATGGAAGACAATAGAGTTATTATTGTATTCATATACTTATCTATTATCTACTCAATGTTAATGAAGGGGTATCGTATTACTCATTATCAACCCTTATATATTGTATTACAACGCTCTTGTGGATCAGTGGACTACCGTTGTTGTATCGTATGACGTATATAGAGTGAAGGCCACGTTTAATCAAGCACTTATATAGTATATATATATATAGTATATATCATATATCACTATATAACATATATGAGTATATAGATAATAACTTATTTCTTATATCCACTAGATTCGGTCTCTGATATAGTACCGCAAAAGTCTCTTCATTATAGATACTCTCTATATACTATATACAATATACGACTTGTACTTATATATAGGTAAATTTGTATAATGGGTAGTGTGAAGTTAAAGGGTTGTGGCCATAGTAAGAAGGTTACTTCTATAAATGTATTGACTCAAAACATATATAGGTTTATACTCGGAACTAACTATAGCTAATACAGGTTATGTAGGCCCTATATACGTAAATTAACGGTCACCAACTAATTTGAATGAGCTTCATGGTTGGCTGAGACTTATATATACCTATATATATATAATATATATATATTATATTCTTAGTATATATATAATTATAATATATAGTATATATATATATAGTATATAAAATGTTAGTAAAAAGTAAATTATATAATATATATATAATATATATATATAATATAATACTATATATATTTAAAACTATATATTATATATTATATATATAATTAATATATATATATATATATATATATAGTTATATTTATAATTATACATTATTTAATACTTATAATATATATATATAGTTATATATATTATATTATAATTATACGTATATATATATTAACTATATTATTATGATGTCGATTAATTAAAGTTTAATTTAATTAATGATATATATTAATATTATACTATATATATATATATAGTATTATATTAATTATATTTAGTTATATATTATAGTATAATTTAATAAATATATATAAATATATATCATATATATATTATCATAACTACCCAATATATTGGCGTTTTTGCTCGATATATAGGTGTGTATATATCATGTGGAATTGAGTTATATTCTAAAATATTTTGTAACTCACCTAAAACTCTTTATACCTAAGTTCTTAAAACTAGCATAGTACGCAATAACTGCTCTTTAACCTAGATCGTCTGCCAATATATATCCTTTACTCATTAGCTATACAATTACGATATCTATATAGTAAAAGATAGTCAATGGATGCCCCTATTATAAGGTAAATACATATATAAGGATTAATTATAAAAAACAAGATATCGTATAATAATAACCTTTTAGGTAGTTGTTAGTATTAGTTATATACCGCTATATAAATTGCTATGATAAATTCTCAGGAATGTATTATAAAATATGATATATGAATATATGATATTATTTACTATGTAGTTAAATTTTACGATATTTAACCGCCTAACGTAATGCAATTCCGACACTAATATTTTTTGACAATAATATTGTAATATGTGCATGTTGTTTGTGTGGGGTTTGTGCGAAGATTGGTGTGACTAGTATATATATCCGTGTGTGTGTATGATGTGTAGATATTACTTGATAGCAACTCTGTCAAGTGTCTAACCAGACCCGTCCAGATTCTTGGTTCTTTGAGAAGTTATAATAGCCCTAGAGAACCTTGTCAAATATTACTTCCGTTGGATAGAGTCTAATCTGCAAAAACTTTTTTTAAATGTACAATATTAGAGCATGAATACTTTCTTACCATGACGATAACGTCTCCTCGGTGTATAGCGACTGAGTTGAATCTTCTGGCCAGAATAAGACGATCCAAGTGGAGTCATAATTAGATTCGCTCTTTGTTACCAAAAAGTTCTTGCCGCGGTTAAGTTTTACATGTGAAGGCCATCAGATGTGGTGGTATGGGGTGGCCGAGAACGATATCAGGTAGCGGGTTCCATTGCTTGCTGACTGAAATACAACTAACTGAGCGAAGTTTAAATATGCGGTGGGATTAGCGTATAAGATCCGTTCTTCACTTTGGCTTTTTTACACTCATGGTCATCAGAGTGTAATCCTTTCCAGTTCTACACAATCCTATTTTGTCTCTATCTTTCCTCTCCTGTAACCACAACAGTATTGTAGTGAACTAAGTGAAAGTGTAACAAGTAATTTTGAACCCACAATAAGGTTAGGAAAGTAAAAGTTATTTCGGATAGTTTTTTACATAATGAACGGTCTATATTTTCATATGTTGTAGGTTAACTATATTTACAATCTTACATCCTCTTTAACTTGAATTTCTGTTTCACATCATTTTTAACCTTCTGACTAATCCTGTCAGCAAAATTTTTACCAAGCTAACTGCGTCATCTACCATCCTTATGGATAAAATAATAACCGGACAGGTTCATTTTTTATCTAATTCTTCTTAGATTTATTCCTTAACGAGTATATCGACTCTGCATCGGTGTTTTAATTGTACCGTGGCGCGGTAATAGTTATTCGTATGGTTTCTTCGTAAATATTGAGCCAGAAGAGTTATTTCATATCTTAAGTGTTAGCTATTATTAGCAAGCCATGAAATGGTGATGTAGAGACACACTGGATGGTTTCGGAAGGAAGAAATAAGCGCGTAGACTCTCCTAATGGAAGTTGTGTACATTATAACTAAAGTTTTTTGGTTAACATGTGCGTTTAGGATTTCGCTTAGTAACGTTCGTGCTTATTAACGCACATAACTAGGTACTCACACTCACTCGACTCTCGCGCTCTCTCTACTCTAAACATTAAAATTTCTCCAACTGCCTACAATTAATAAACTCAGATGCATACCTTTGTCTCGCAAAAGAGGTACAATAACAAATAACTTTAACTCTCCTATTTTGCATGCTCACCAAAGCGAAGGAAGTTGCGCTTAGTACGAATTCTTCGTTAAGGAACCAAAATCTCCTCAAAAAGGATGAAAAATACTTTCAATTGTTCTTTTTAGGAGACTTTCTGTAATATTACTTTTTATAATATATAGTTTAATATATAGTCTACGTAAGTTATAGTTACAGAACTTTAATAATGACAGAAATTAATAAGAATTATAATTTTATTAAACTGTCCCTTAGTTTGAAGCTATTCAACACATGTTGACAGGCATCACATTAATGTCCTTTTTGTGTATTTTTGGTTAACACACACACACTCTACACACATAAATTATTATAGCTGATATATATATATAATATACTATACTATAGTCAGTACATAACACACACACACACACACACAACACACACACCCCCCACTATATTAGTTTACATATATATATATATATATTATAATCACACACAATAACAACTAAAACTCACACACTAGAACACTAGACTCATAACTACAATCTTTTTATATATATATTCCACACCTCAAATATTTATATAAATATATAGGTAGTTAATGATATATCACACACACACACATGCAACATATATATTCATATTAATATATATATTATATTGATTAGTATATATATAATATATATTAAATACAATATACCTCCCCTTAAGATAATGTATATATTAATATTATATATATATATAATAGATGTTGATATTAGTAATTCAATATAGTTATTCAGTATACTTAATATATATATATCTATATATAATGAGTTAATGACTCAAGTCATATTTCTTGTATTTTTTGTATTTATTGTTTTTAACATACATTTAATATATGTGAAAAAGGAATATATAAGTATATATATAGTTATATTATGGTATTATACGAGTTTTGTGTAAAAGGTATATTTGTATAGGTAAAGATGAGTATAGTGAAAAGGCTCATAGTCGATTACTTATTTTTATTTTTAACTGATTGATACTTTCAATTATTATATTATTTATTATTTTAGTTGCAATATGTGTAATAGTAGATACATAATGTTCAAGTAATTAGTAGCTTTGAGTGCTAGGAATTAGGTTCTATATATGTTATATATATATTACCTTTCTTTGTAATATTGCGTTTACTTGTTTTATTTGTAGCTCCAAGATCAGTGAAGTGTTCGTCTTTAGACTGTTATAGCCTTATTTAATAGTACTATATATAGGTATATTATACCTCTAGATTATATTTACTTCAGTCTTAGTATGTTATATTATTTATCTTATGAGGATAGTATTACCATTATATTATACTTACGTGTGATCTCATTTACTAATTATATATATTATATTATATATTATTATCTTAGTTATATTAAGGTAATTATTATATTACATGATATGAATATGAATTATTAATTATATATAATAATTGAATCTATGTTGATTCATAACTGTATAGTGATCGATATATTTGAAAAATTCTGATTTACTAGAAATAGGTGACTGCTTGTTTGTCATTTATGCTATCCCAGAATACATCTGGTCATTATTGATGATACCTTATATTTTCCTTATAATATTTTTATTGCTACATTAAAAATAAGGAATTTAAGAAATGAATGAATATGCATACTATTCCACATTTAATATAATGGCGTGTTTATCACTTATAGTGTAGGCTATTATAATTTAAGTTATATATGTTATATATATATACCTTAGCTATTGTATATATTTTACTATATATATGTAAGTATATATTATGTTATATTAAGATATATATATTTATCACTAGTATAAGTGAGGTAGTACGTGTCGCAGGTTACATGAGGTTATATATCTTGTGAGAGGGGTTTGATATTATATTTTTTTTATTATATTCAATTTTAGAACGGTTAGTGTATGTGTGTCATCGTAATAATATGCATATGAGATTGTGATTAGGTAGATATTCACAGGATGATTTTTCTTTATCCTCATATTAATTTATTAGTATAGTTTATTATTTAGTATCATATAATATATATAGTTTTTTATATTGGCGCTATAGGTATTATGGTTTAATACGGTATATGTGATTTTGTACTTTACGGATGATGAGTACGACTTAGATTTGGAGGTATTTGTAAGTCTTTGATTTTCTGTATCGTCTTTATTATTCTTAACAATATTGAGGTTATAAATCAATACTATTTAGTAGGAGAGGGAGGGGATAGACAGTTGTAATACTTTTCTCTCATTATAATATATAATATATATTAGTATATATATTATATATGTAATTATATATATATATAACTTAGTATATAGTCTTAATATACTTATGAGTTATATCATATAGGGTTTCGGGGTTCAATATTATTAATAAATAATATATTATAATTTGTATATATATATATATATGATATATTTATGATTAGATATATATATATATATATAAATATAATTATTGCATGTTCGCCTAAAGTGACGCACCAAATTAAAGAGAATAGCTCATGTTGAGTATTCTTATTAAAAAGGCACGTGGTCTGTTGCAGTTGTTCGATCGTAGCCTCAATGGAATGCGTATTGCAGTAAACTCTCTATAAACCATTTGGTTTACAAAGTCCATTCTTCATGAGTCGGAAAAGCCTTTGTTTTTTTGGTGTTTGTGTGTGTTTGGATACATTTAAGTTTTTTTTTTAGTTATTATTTTTTTTGTTGTTTTTGTGTATTTTAAATTTAATATACAGGATCTCGTCAGTAATGTTCAGAAGGTGGATATATCGTGATAATTTATTTTATTTGTGTTATTATTTTATTATTTCTGATATATATAATATATATAATAGTATTATTATATTTTTCGTATTAATAGAAATTAATAAAAACTTTGTTAATTTTATTATATTTAAGGTTGTTAATTTATTTTATATTAATTTTATATATTAGTAATAGGGATAAGGGAGGGGGGTTTTTATATATTTATAATATTATTTATAATTATTAGTAGTTTATATATAATATTTAATTATATTTAATATTATATATAATAATGTAGTATTATATCATAATATGTAATATTAGTCATATTATAATTTAATTTAAATAGTTATAGTAGATCTTTTATAACTATAATTATTATTATTATTATTATTCAGTATTATTATTATTTGATTATTATTAATTATATTTTATTAATTAATTATTTACATTATATTAGTATTTATTATTATTAATATTATATGATATTAGCAATATTAATATATGTATGTGATTAAAATTAATTTAACATTATGATAGTAATGATATAATAACATATAATATAATTATTTAGTAAATTTAAATAGTAATGTATTGTATTATATAAATATACTATATATTATATATTATTTGATATATGTAGTATTGATAGTATATA
>JABUQX010022675.1:0-41586 GCA_015478945.1 Trachelipus rathkii | reverse complement strand
TTTTGTTTCCTGTAGTACCCTCTCAAAAAGTTCACCTCTTAGCGCAAATTACGCATATGAGCCCAGACGCAGCTTTTTTTTTTAAAGGAAGGAAGATTAATTCATATTACGGAAATACAGAAAGAATGAAGAAAAGAGAATTCACCCCAACAAAACAGAAAAGTGGTGGAAAGAAGGAAGCGCCACAGCCGACCAAACTAGCCCTAGAGTTACCAACCAATGTGTCAACACAATACATCGCTTGCGCAGATTAACAGCACCTATATTGCTACGAACACGTCGGTATAAAGAGTGGGGTAGCTGAGTGAATATAAAGTTCCCTCGAGGCACTTGCGGCTGCGGTAACCTATTATTTGGGATAGCATAAGAGCACTAAAATCGCCTCGCAAGGATAGTAGGTCAAAGTAGAACTGGGAAAAGTACAGAACAGATTTATATGCCCTTTTTCGCCGTGACTCGACCCTGTCCAAAAGCGGGGTGAAACCAGAGCCCCCCCCCCCTTCAGATATGAGAGCAGTACTCCATTTACGACAATGGGCGATTAGACCTTTGTTATAGGAAGCAAATGAGAAGGAGGAAAGTCTTTCACACAGTCTCTAAACAAGAACTTCCAGTTCTTTGAGGCCACCCATAGCAACCGTTGTGATGTGAGTTTCCAAGACATTTTTGTTGTTTATGTTAGGCCAAGGATGTTTATATGTCAACAGGAGAGACGACCAGAACTCCGTCGCGAAAAGACAGGGGAAAGTTAGAAGGGTTTCTGAGAAGGAGATTTCGTTTTTGTAAGGAAGTTTGGGTTTTAAAGAATTGAATTTCACAAAGTAATTTCTATCATCAGCGAGAATTATAAAATCGAGAAAGATTAAGCACGAGAAGGCCAATTTCCCAGAGTAAAATGTGGGAAGTTTTAAGAAATGTGAGTTAAAGGAATGAAGGGTCGAGTCATCGGAATACGGGTGGAATAGAGCTAGAGGTGCAGGTGAGAAGATCATTAAGTGAAAAGTAGGAATAAAGGTAGAGATAAAAGACAGAACCATGAGGAACACCACAATTGACAGAAAAAGAAGAATTTGCCCCATCAACAACAGCCATTATTGAGCGATTTGAAAGAAAGCTAGATAAAAGTAAGCAAAGAGAGGAGGAAACCCAAAGCAAGGGAGCTTGCTGGCCACTAGCGAGAGAGAGCAGTGAAGTGATCGTGCCATACTCGGTCAAATGCTTTGGATAATGTTCAAGCGCCACCACACAAGGTCCCCCGTAGTTCCTAAGAGCGAAAAACCATAAATCGGTAGATAGGAAAGGAATGTTTATCGCCAGTAGACTTCGTGAAACGAGAGCCGTACTGGGATCGGAGTGAGTATCCAGATGATCTAAGAAGTGATTGAAGAAGTGCGGTTTCAAAGATCTATAGAATTTAGAATACAAGTGAGACGCTACAGGGTGATAGTAGAAGGATCAGAGCGGCCTTTTCCTTTTTTCAGAATAGGTTGGACATGTTCGTGAGAGGTTCCAACACTGAAGGAGGGAAAGTGCTAGTATTGAGACAATAGAGAATATAGTTGCAGCGACGGGGCCGAACTACGAACCCTTTCAGTTGGAAGAATTAGCAACACAATGATCAGAGTGAATAAGAGGAGGAAAAACAGGGATTTACAGGAAGAAGTTCTAGAGATGAAAAGATTGTCAGTAGGGAGAACCAAAGCGAGGTTTAGCGCACTTTCCTTTGATGGGAAAGCCAGCTTTGCTCGTCGCAGAGTATCCCTGCAACGATATTTCTAGCTGATTGAAAATTAGCAAGAGTGATAGGAGAACGAGAATTTTCTCCACCACCCGATAAGCATGTCTCTAGCCTGAATGGCCCAGGAGAATAAGCACGACTCGAACCATGGATTTAAGGAAAGAAAGATTTAAGTTTTTAGAAGGAATGAATGAGGAAAGAAAAATTTAGCTGAAAAAGGAATGAACCTGCTCATCCCTTCAACGATTACAGCTCCCTCCTTTTTCTTTTAAATCTTTATACATCCATCATTATTTCCTACTGAGGTAGCCAATTAATTGCTGATCATCTGCAAACTTTGGAAACCTTACATTTAAAGTCCCTGGTCCAAATATTTTATACATGTATGAGGAACAGCCACTTTACCTAAGAAATCGTTATGGACCACAAACATTGTCTCCTCATTTCCATTTTAGTAAATACTTTTCATTTTCATTGATTAACTATTATTATTATAAATTATTATTATTATTATTATATTATTATTATTATTATTTTATTTTTATTATATTAATATTATTATTATTAATTATTATGTATTTGAGACTTAAAGGAATCAAAAATTTGATCGCTAAAATAATTTCGGAGAGGTTGAACCCCTGACCCTCTTGTCTACAGCCTTATATATTATGTACAGTTATATATATATATATATATATATTATATATTATATATTAATATATATATTATATATATATATTATATATATAATTATATATTAGCAGAGAGAAGAGAGAGAGCAGAGAGGAGAAGAAGATAGAGATTACCGAGAGAGATGCGAGAGAGAGAGATGAGAGAGAGAGAGAGAGAGAGAGAGAGAGGAGAGAAGAGAGAAACGAGAGAGAGAGAGAGAAGAGAGAGAGAGAGAGAGAGCAGAGAGAGAGGAGGAGAGAGAGAAGAGAGAGAGAGAGAGACGAGAGAGAGAGAGAAGAGAGAGAGAGAGAGGAGAGAGAGAGAGAGAGAGAGAGAGAGAGAGAGAGAGAGAGAGACGAGAAGAAAGAAGACGGAAGAGAGAGAGAGAGGAGAGAGAGAGAGAGAGAGAGAGAGAGAGAGAGAGAGAGGATTTTTTTTTTACTTTTTCAATTATTCGTCATCGTCATCGGCAAAAAAATCGTCAACGTCATCGTCATCGGCAAAAATTTCATAATCGTCCCATCCGACTAATAAATATATATATATATATATATATATATATATATTATATATATATATATAATATATATATATATATATATATATATATATATATAATTACTATATATATATATATATATATATATATATATATATATATATATAAATATATATATAATATATATATATATATACAGTATTTCTTTGTATGTTATATTCGTTTTTAAAGTAATCAGGATTTTAGTGAACCCATAACTAGTTTATATATATATATATGATATATATATATATAATATATTATATTATATAATTATAAATATATATATATCAATATATATATATATATATATATATATATATTAGTATATTACTATAATATATATATATATTATAATATATACGGTATAATATAGTAGGGAAACTGATGGTTAACCAGTCCCTTTCTCTAATTTCACTTGCTTTACCAGCCCCATTCACTCGCTCTAGGGCTAGTACACGATCGCGTTGCTCGCTTGGCAGTTTCCCCTTTACTACTTATACTACGTTTTTGACTATCAGATGAGACAAGGTAACTAAAACATTAAAGAAATAATAATTTTTCAGTTAAAAAAAAAAAAGGGTCTGGTAAAATTTGATGAGAAACGTTAATGAAACTGAATAATTTTTCAGGTAAAAAAAAGGTCTGGTACAGGCTCGCTTCCCACGCTCTCAACAGTCCCTACTACTAATAAATATTTTGAATATCAAAAGGATTTTTAATTGTTTTAATTATCAGTGAAAAAATCTTTTAAAAAGGGCAGTGAGAATATCATTTAAAAAGGGCAATGAGAATATCATTTAAGGAAATTTAAATGATTCTTATTGGTTTTAAAGTGTGAAGTAGAGGCAGGATGTAATTGGATGGATAATTCAAGTAGAAAATTTTATAGTTTATGTTATAAATTTGAAGAACTGTTAAAAGTTGATTATAATTGTTTTGATGAAAAATATAATCTAAAAATGGAATAGAACAAATTACCATACCTATTAAGCTAATCATTCACAAGCAAATCAGTTACGCCTATTACATAACTATCGAGTTTATCAATTGTTAGTTACCTCACCCGTTAATACCTATCCTCCCTCCCTATAGTCCATACTTATCTTCAATCCGTACATCTAATAACCCATGCCCTCACACACCTTGCTCTATATTCTTCTTTTCTTCTTTTCTTCTACTTCTCTCTTATCCATTAACGGAGTCACAAGAACATAACAGCGAGCTGTCGTGCCACCAGATTGCTCCCCGGAGATCAGCTCCGCGTATCCTATTTTCGCTTATCTTATTATTTTTAGGTGTTTTATTAAAAAATATCTTCACCAGAAATATTAAGAGACAAATTTATCAAAAAAAAGTATATTATATAACAATCATGAAGGATATAAAGAGAAATTATGAATTAAATATTAATCTATGATAAATTAGTGCAAGCGTTCAGAAGAATTTAAAGGTTCAAAGAGAAAAAAAGATTAGATCTGTAGTCAGTATAAGGAACCACTAGAGGTTCAGAATTGTTATAAATATCACAAAGTGATGCTACAACTGTGTGATTAAAAATGGAGCTTTCAAATTTCAAGGGAGGAAATAGTAGCTTTGGGCGGGAGGGGGGATAGAGGCAGAGAGAGGGAGAAAATTTTAACCCAAAAATTGGTAACGAATTGAAATCGAGACAGTACCTTATGGTCAAATTAACAGATGGATTCGAGTTGATTGAGTAAAAAAGGATTTTGGCAAATATATATATTAATTTTTTTATATATAATATTTTCTTTTAAACATCGAATTATGTTAAATTTGTATATTATGATGTTCATCCACCAAAATATTTCTTTGCAATTACATTTGGTTTTTTTATTAAAAAATTTAGAATTCAACTAACATTCAACATTCAAGAGAATTCACAAATCTTCTTGGAAGAAATACATTAGTAATTTCATCTTCACTTTGACATAGGAGATAGTAATGAATTGATGTCCCCATTTATCCATCTCGTCCTCGTAAGTGTCGATGTTCTCACGAGTTATTTTTTGATACGTCGAAGTCTACAATTTTCATAAGGAACTTTAGTCTCAAAATCAGATTAATTTGTTGATGTATGGTAAATATAGGGGTTGCAAAAGTTTCAAAATTCATCTTAATAAATCCTGCTTATTATTATAGGATAAAAAAAAAAAAGTTTAATTCATTTTGATAATTTTCAAGTTTAACAGTGTCTTTTCAATATTTGCTTAAATTTCATCAGAAGTAAATTCTTCCTTTGAGTATATTCCCATACTGAACTATATATATATATATATATTATAATATATAGTATAATAATATATATATATATATTACTAATATTATATATACTTATAATATATATATATATATATATATATGTATATATATATATATATATAATATATTAATATATATATATATATATATATACCTACGTAATTATATTATATATACAATATTATAAATAATACATTAACTATTATATATATATATATATTGCCTATATATATATAAATATATAATTTTCTAACAGTACAGGATATATTTAAAATATTTTATCTTTATTTCAAAAATATTAAAAAATTTTATATATATATATATATATATATATATATATATATATATAAAATATTATAATATAATATATATATAATATATATATATATATATATATTCTTCACATATTTTTTTTTCCAACAACTTAACATCACATTTTCCTGAGCTGTCACTTATATAATTTTATCTCAATAGGTTCATTAGGACAAAATCATTTTTCTTGGAACAAGTTATCCAGCGACATAGAGTCGAGAGGTAAGAATTATTTACTTGAAATCTCTCTCTCTCTTCTCTCTCTCTCTCTCTCTCCTCTCTCTCTCTCTCTCTCTTCTCTCTCTCTCTCTCTTCTCTCTCTCTCTCTCTCTCTCTCTCTCTCTCTCTCTCTCTCTCTCCCCTCCCTCTCTCTCTCTCTCCCTCTCCCCCCCTCTCCCTCTCCCTCTCCCCCCCTCCCTCCTCTCTCTCTCTCTCTTTCTCTCTTTTTTCATCTCCTCTTCTCTCTCCTCATCTTCTCTCTCTCTGCTCTCCTCTCTCTCTCTCTCTCCTTCTCTCTCTCTCTCTCTTCTCCCTCTCCCCTCTATCTCTCTTCTCTCCTCTCTCTCCCCCTCTCATCTCTCCTCTCTCCCTCTCTCTCTCTCCTCTCCCCCTCTTCTCTCCTCTCTCTCTCTCTCTCTCTCTCTCTCTCTCTCTCTCTCTCTCTCTCTCTCTCTCTCTCTCTCTCCCCCCCCTTTCTCTCTCTCTTCTCTCTCTCTCTCTCCTCTCCTCTCTTCCTTCTCTCTCTCTCTCTCTCAACCTTTCTCTCTTCTTTCTCTCTTTCCTTTATCCTCTCGCTCTCCAATCACCCTTCTCTCTCTCCCTCCCTCCCTCCCTCCTTCCCCTCGCCTCCCTCCACTCCTTCCTCCACTCACCTCACCTATCCGCACCTCCCCTCCTCCTCCCTCCCTCCCTCCCTCCCTCTCTTCTCTCTTTCTCTCTCCTCTTCTCTCTCTCTCTCACTCTCTCTCTCTCTCTCTCTCTATAATTTCTTTTGCTCTCTCTCTCTTCTCTCTCTCTCTCTTCTTCTTCCTCTCCTACACACACACACCACACACAAAAACGTTATTGAGTCTTTTCTTAGCTTCTAAAACCCTTCTCTTACACTTTAAAGAAGCCAGAACTTTAACAATATTTCTTTAAAGAGATTTTCATCCTGACTAGTTTATTCATAGTTGTAATAGCCAAATTAGGCAATAGCACTCCTCAAGCCAGTGTTTATTGTGCAAACAATCAACCCGCTTAAACTCTAATTATACTCTCATAAATATTCTATTATATTTGTCCTCAATATTTTTTTATAAAATTAATATATGTTTTAAAATTTCTTTTATGCCCCTGCATCACAAAATACAGGCCACAGTTAATAAACTTTCACCTTAATATTGTTTGTATGGTTGGCTTTTTCTAACTAAGCTGAAAATTCTTTAGAAGCGTTAAAGAATCTTTTTATATAATAAAAGTCAAAACCTAATGTTAAATTCTGATTTTTTATCCTCACTAATGATAATACGTATATTAGTAAGCATTGGATCTTAAGCTAGCCTATGTAAATTTTAAAAAAAACAGTAGTTTTAATATGCTATCTGACTTAATATTAAGCTTTCATTCATGTCTAGGACCAGCGGTCTCCAAACTTTTATGATCGCGTACCCCTGTAGACGAAAATTAATTATAAGTTGTACCCCTATAGTCCATATAATTTAATATATATAATATAATAATAATATAATGATAATATAATTATAACAATAATGCCACATAATAAATAAAAAAAAGCATGGTGAACCATTGAGGAGAACCTCAAACTACGTGATCACGATCAACATCGCAAGTGATCGAGAGCTATTCTTTAGCGTTACCCAAGTGTCACTTTGTACCCCCTGGGGGTACCCGATGCCCCACTTTGGAAAAGGGAGACTCCACTGGTCTAGAACTAGGGTTCCACGAATTATTTAATCTATTTTATTTTATTATTAAGCCAATATTATGAAACAAGATAAAATAATTTTGCAAATGAAAAAAAAAAGGGTACCTTCTAATATATCATTGTCTTTTTTTTTTTGTTTTTTTTTTTTTTTTTTTTTTTTTTTTTTTTTTTTTTTTTGTACATTTAAACTATATTTCTGAATGTTTTAAAATCTCTTATGCTTATTATAATGAAGAAATATTAAATATCTTGTAACTCGTTATCTTCGTTAACGAGAATTAACAATATATGGTAAATTTAATTGATATGTTAGAGAGCTTTTTAAAAAAAAGATTTTAAACTAAGATTTGTAATATTATGTAAAGAATTGTACGCCTTTTATTTGTCTTAAATTTACATAAGACGAGATCATTTTTCTCTCTACTTCCCACAGTTTTTTTTAACCTTTCACTATGCAAGCATTGATAATTTAGTAAATACTTGTTTGTAGATAAATTGAGTTGCGAAGAAATGGTGTGTCACCTGTAGTAGTGCTTAACCGTATTAAATCTGGAATATAGCGCACTGCGTAGTTGTAATATAACCTCTTTTTTACTTGTAGAGTGCTAAGCGGAGTTGATAAGTTAAAGTGATCTGATCGTACTCCATTGGTGGTTATGTTGAGAGCGCGATAACATATAGGTCGACATAGACACTAGTAAATATAACATATAGCATCCAATTAATACATTTTGAGAATCACAGAAGAGATGCCGGTAAAGAAACTCAAAATGTAGGGCTAAAGAAATGCTCTTACAAAGTTTTGCACCGGCGTGGAATGGGTGTGGAAAGGAGGCAGTCATATTATTCATATCAAAAGAGCTTTTGTTAAAAAATGAACAACCTCTACGTTTCTAGAGAACTTAGACTTGGTGAAGAATTGTATTCGTCTTATATCCATCAGTGGTAGCAGAATAGAGCGTTTAAGAAATTTGTTTTTATGGCATGAGTTCGTGACTCTCTGTATTACATATTGATGAGAGAGTTCTAGAGCGTGGACCGGCAAAATAACACTATTTTGCATACAGTTGAGTTGCGTCACACTATATTATATTTCCGCAGTCATTGAAGAATTTATTAGTAAAGTGTTTAGACTCAGCTTAAAGATAATATACTCTAATTTGATGAATATTATTTCATGAGACGAGGAGATTAAGATATACATGTAGTAGTCTATAAATATAAATAGAGACCATAAGAATGAGCTGGTTCCTGTTACCTGAGATGTAGGCGTAAAGGGGTCTGTCGTTGTTCTATTGTAAATGTGTATTGAAGAGAGCAATTTGTTCTGATAGTCTATGTGGACTCATAGAGTGAGCGTTTTCGATAGTTTAAAGAAGTAGAACTCTTTCAAACCGTTGAAATATCTCATTCACCTGTGAAGCTAATGTTGATGAGATAGACGATATAATCAATCTATGAGGATTAGTTGATATGTCTATTTAGACGGTGTTTGTATGCTCAACCATTCTGTGCGTCGAATCGAAAATGTTTTCGATTAATATATATAGCTAAGTTACTAGTTGACTATATACTGTAATTATAGATATTTTCTGTGATCTCTTGGGGCATGTAATGTGGTTAGATACAATCTTGACACCAATATATGTAGTAAATAAATGATATATATGAAGGAATAGTTGGTATAGTGTTAGATTCTTGATATGACATTAAAATTAGATAATATAAGAGTGGGTAATATGGGTGAATACAGTAAAGTGATCTGCCCTTAGTTGAGGGTTAATCTGCCTAAGTGAAGTAAATAGTGAGATCTGGTGTGACGTGCTACGATTAAGCTGTAGTCTCCACTTCGACAACCAATATCTAATATGTGTCTAGACCAGTATAATAGATAATATTAGCTTGTGATATATATTATGATAGTTTTATATAGATGATTTATTTCTATATTATCATACATATTTCTTCGTATACCTAATAACTGGAACTAGGTGTAGAGATTATTAGGTCTAGAGTGTGTAGTGCAGACTCTTAAATGCTATTTTATGCTGAGATTCATATGATACATCATATATGAGAATTTGAGTGTGTCGAAAGAAGATGTATAGATTTATTGTCCGCTATAACACGTCTTAATGATAATACATATAGTTTGCTGTATTGTCTGCTATAGGATAAAGCGACAGTAGTAGTGTCAAATGATTCTCTATCGAGCAGTCTAACGTCTATTTGTTGTTAGTGGTCATAGTGCTGAGCATGTGTGGTGCGGATAATAAAGGAGATTATATGTCTCATACATGATCTTATATATTCCTCTTCGGAAATCTTTAGACTGACTCATATCAGTATTTAACTATCTGAGAAAGTCATATTAATTAATATCAATGTCTATATGCTATGGTCAGAATAATATTGCTGATAGGTTAGTATTTATAAGCGTTATATTGAGTGTAATATAGTAGGGTGAATTAGTGATAGGTGCGCTTACACAGATAATTTAGGTGAGATGGTAGCGTGTACTCTATGTGTATTGTCCTATATGCAGTTAGTCTATTCAAGGGTCAATAGACCATATAAAAATATAAGCCTAACAATTAATATAATAAAACCTAATATTTTTCAAAGAAATAAGTTCTGATATGTTAAAGCATTGTTGTGATCCTTTTATTATTAATATATATTTACTATATTTTATTTATTTTATTAAGTTTTTATAATAATAGCGAATATATATAAAAATATATATTAAATAATATTAATTATTAATTATTAATTATATATTATATTAATATTATATAATTAATTAATATATAATATATATAATAGTAATAATAATATTTTAATATATTAATAATTAATATATTAATAATTTAATATATATATATTATTATATAATATTATATATTATTATATATAATATTAATATATATATATATATAGTATATAATATTAAATTATATAATTTAATAATTTAAATATTAATATATAATAATATATATAATATAATATTATTAATTATTATATTATTAATATATATTTATATATATTATAATTAATATATATAATATATAAATATTTATATATTAAATACTAAATATAATTATATTATATATTATTATAATTAATATTATTATTATTGATTAATTAATATTTATATATAATAATATAATTTACTTATATTATTTTATTATTATTATTTCATATAATTAATTATCTTTGATCATATTATATATTATATATAATTATTAAATAATATATATTTAGTATTATATTTAATATATTTATGATTTCAGTGATATAAAATGACAATTAAAAATACTCAAATATGAAAGATACTCTCCTGCTTATGAAAATTAGATAAATATAAAATATATAATAAATATATATATATAATATATAATAAATATATTATATAAATAATAATATATATATATAATATATATATATATATATATATATATATAATATATATATATTATATTAATTATATATTATATATATATATAATACATTATATATATATATATATATTATATATTATATAATATTATATATATTATATATATATATATAATATATTAATATATTAAATATTATATTATTAATATTTAATATATATTAATTACTACTATTGACGTTTTATTTTCCCAGTTGGGGTAATTATTCAACCTATTTTTGTACCATATATATATATATATGCGAGAATATTTTTAGTCTAGAAATATATAGAAAATACTTTAAAAAACACAAATGACCTATACAACAGCACTAGCACTTCGTAAAGATGAGTTTTCAAATAGTTTTTCTTATGTAAGTTAATTGGTTAAAGTTTTAATAATTTTATATAGCATTATGTTGCTCATATTTAATGCCCAAATGAAGTAGTAATCACCGTCAGCAATCTGCAAATTTTCAATAAAGGTTGCATCGCGCCAGGCAGCGGTAAAAATACGCACACATTCTCAAAACAATAACCTTTTTATTAAAACACTATAGCCTGCGGTAATTTAATAAAAGATTATTTTACTTTGTTCATTTGAATTGCAGATCGCTAAAAATAAAAAAATATTCCATTCATTTTTACGAAAAAATTTCACCCAAGAAATATTACCTCTAGGATAACAATATTTTGTTTGCACATGGTTGAGATATTTTTCACGGTTGAGATATTTTTAATTAACTTTTCCATTTTTTAGTTGAAAAATTTTTAAACTTTCACGGTGCAGGATATTTTAAAACTTTCTACTGTTTGAATTATTTTAACTTCCATAGATGAGAAATTTTAACTTTCCATTGCTTGAGAAATTTGAACTTTCTTTGTTGAGATTATTTTAACTTTCCATAGCTTGAGAAATTTTAACTTTCCACGGTTGAGATATTTAATAACTTTCCATAGTCGAGGATATTTTAAACTTCTCTATTAGAATTCCAGACAAAATACCGACTCATTGATATACGGATATGCAGCCAGAATTATGGATAGGACTATATGTCAGGAACTTTTATAATATCAAGAACTTTTTTTTTCATAAGGAAAATGTTTCTAACCCTTCTGACTTTAAGTGAAACCTCCTCACGCAGACTTCAATAGAAACCCAAGATCAGGTTTAAAAACTGGGGTAATTACTGGATTCAATTAATAAATTACTTTGCACAAACGAAGAATAAAGAAAAAAAAGTCATATCCCATTAGGCTGAGAATGGATTATTCTCTTCGTTTAATTGGGAATAATAATACATATAATAATAATAATAATAATTACAATAACTAATAAATATATAGATAAATAATAACTAATAATAATAATAATTAATACATTAATAATAATATTATATCATATAATCAATAATAACAATATAATAATAATTAATAATAATTAATAATAATAATTTTATATAATTCATAAAGTGTTAAAATCTCATATATAGTAAGGGGTGGACAACTACCGCTAAAACCGCAACTAACCGGATAGTTGCCAACCGCGATTTAGTTGCACCACATGTTGCCAAGGCAACATTTTGTCAACATTCCAGTTTTTTTCTAAAGTTTGATCGTGTCAAAAGTTTAGGCCGTTTTCAAGGTCGGTTTCTAGATTCCAGAATATATGTATTATGGTCCTGGTAAGAGCCGTACTTTCCGAAAGGTTTTGAAGCCTGAACTCAAAGCGATTAGCCCCAAAAGGGGGGCAGAGAAGCCCCCCCAAAGGGGGCTTTTTAGGTTCCTAGAAGGTTTTAAATGAGAATAATCGATAGATCATATTTGATGGTTCCAATCGATTATCCGTGAATATCGATTACCTACCATAAATCGATCTTATTAAATTCGATCTTTAATATTCTACGATGCTCTTATTCTTGGTATGGTTTATAATTCACAGAAATAAATGTAATACGATTAAGAAAATAATATTTCTAATAATTAACATTTCGATTAATCGTTTTGTTATGATATATAGAATGCACAATCCCTGCACGCTCCAACCCTTATTCGATATGAATGGATATAGATATATAAGGTGTATAGGTCTGAAACTTGGAATATAAATCTATATATGGGTCATAAGCTCGAATCCTGTGTAATTTTCATAAAGTCTGTATAGAGATGTGTAATATAGAAGGCGGTAGGTCCACCCTACTGAAGGGTGGACCGCCGATATTTGATCGCTTTACGCCCTTTGTGGTCGTGATCAGCGTGGGTCGAGTTAGGTACTATATCGATGACGTTTGGCGATACGGAGCTCACTTGGAGGTCAAACAGACCGAAGGTCTTGTTGTGACGAACAGACACAGAGCCGAGCGCGTATAGTATATTATATATAATATATTACGTAGCGCATTACTTATTTTTCAATTATTAATTTAATTATTATTACATCGAATTTGAATTCGATTTCCGAAGGAATTTATCGAATCTTGATTATAAGTCGAAAAAACGATCCCTGTAAAGGGATCGTTTTTTTACGCACTCCTGAACTTTATAGTGATTCCACCGATATATATTATATTGGCATCTCTCTTCTTCGCCCCTTTAATGGCCGGTTCTGGATTTTTTCACTGTGGAGATATATATCTACCTGGGTTAGATTAACGTTTACTCGTTTCAAACTTGCACGTAAATAGCTCTCTGACTCGCGAGAGGTGATAAGCTGATCAACAGTGATAGCGATGTTCCTTCGCGTGGATGGCCGTAGCGTCACCCCTAAGAGGGGGTGTGCCGGGCCCTTAGCGCCAAGGGTCAAATTCATTCTTGTTCGCGAAAATACCTTTGTTAGGCTTAACGTAGTTGGGAGTGAAATTTGGAGTGATGTCCTATATTGATGACGCATCTCCTCGGAGACGGATTACCGTTCCTCTGCATCCTCCCTGGAAAGGGGGACCTACCCCATAAAAATTAAATAAAATGATCGTAGAAGCTTGAAACTTGGAGGTTGGTTGTATGAGGATTACGAGTCGGAGACAGATGGAGTTGAAGTTGGAGATGGGATTACGGAGACCGGAGTCGGAGTTGGGTTCTGGTTTCGGAGTCCAGGCGACCCCATCCGGAGGAGGTTCCTCCTTTGAAAAAAGAAGAAGAAATGCATGGAATGGAAAACAGAGGAAGAAGAAGAAGAGAAAGGAAGATAGGAAGGAGGAGAAAAGGAGGAAGAAGAAAGAATGCAGCAAGGAGAAGGAAGTAAGTGTTTGACAAATAAATATATCTGACTGATGTGGCTTAGTTAATAAATATTATATGGTAATGATACAATATGATGTCTTATATATATTTATAAGGATGTAGATCTCAACAAAGGGTGTTTGAGACTCCCTCATAAGCAAGAAGGTAGCGTCATCAGGCTCCTGATCAATGCGGGGGCGCGCCCGCAGGCGCGCCAGCCAGTGCAATCCGCCGGTGCGATCCGACGCGTGCGCGCGCCCGCAGGCGCACCCGGCGGCGCGATTCCGACGCGGCGCGCGCACGTTCCAGGGCGACGGGCCCGCGGCCGATCCGACGCTGAAGACTATAACAAATTAATATATATATATATATATATATAATATATATATTATATATATATATATATATATATATAATATATATCATATATATATATATAACTATATATATATAATTATAATATCACCTATAGTATATTATATTTTAGGGTCCAATATAAATATGAACCCTACATCTTAAACAACAAAGCGTACATAAGGGACATCCAAACAAGGTTTTACACACTGTGCCAAATTTCTCTATCAATATGAAATATAAAGAACACTTAAAATAAAACTCAAACTCACATTCATCACCCATATAAGTTCTCTAAATCTCAATAAATTTCTTAAAATATTAATCCATCTAATTAGACCCATTAAGTGCATTTCAACTATTCGATTCCTGATACAATTGTGTGTAGATCAAGTTTCGCTACTATGTTCCTTCCTCCTGATCTTTCCTACTACCATTCCGGAAGCATGTAAGCTATAGAATACAACTTGCGTGCCAAATAAACCTTTCTTCGGGCTTTATTTCGGTGCCTCAACAGGCACTCACTCGCTTCCGCCAGAAGCTCGACAACGTATAAACGTATCCTGTGTTGATTCTCATCGTTTCCCCCATACTAATTAGGCAGTTGCGCATTTCTGTTTTTATTTACTTAGCAATTCTACGAGCGGGCGAATCCAAGTATTGTTATCTCTCCACTGGTGTGTGCGTGTGTAAAAGGGTTCATCGTAGATCCACGTCAGTTGATTCATACACCACCCTCGAAGCCCAGCCTTACTTTTGTTCAATTAGATCTCCCTAAACGAGTTTAATTGGACCTACAAATCTCATTCAGCATTATACACCTGACTGATAATCAACTTTAAGTCCGATTCCTTAATTCATCCTATAATGTGCAAACAACAAAGCCATTATAACTATTCGCCCTCTATGACTCTGCATGTTTCTGAACAGTGAAACCTATTCTCTCAATTACTCCTTTCTTCATTATCACACACCATCCTCATTTCATTCCTCATTATTCATTCATGTCAATACTCCTTCTCAACACCTATATAACTCGTGTCTCCACTAGGAATTGTCCACTGGAAACTCACTATACACTTTAACACAGGTTAACATCGTTCATAATTGCCCTCAATTAAAAAGCACAATATTACTGATGGCTCACTGGCGGTTTCACGGAAACTACGTATTGCAGTACTCCACCAGAATTTAATTGCACCAGACACCGTCCTTATCATTCACAAACTTTTCCTTTCAACTACAACTGTGGAATCCAATCTCTCGTTTCTCCACCTTATTCTCACCAGATGCAGTCCGAGAAACACAAGCTACACTACTCTCAAATATATCATTTTTTAATAACCCACTCAAAGCTGCTCAACCTTCGGCGTTGATGAATTATACCTATCTGTACCAAGAACAGGGATGTTCACAGTTCAACCATGACATTATACTCAGCTGCTTTTAAGACACACGCTTACACCAAGGCCCTGCAGGTCGATAATCTTCTGTGCGACGAATTTCATCTCCAAACTACCCTAGATTAATACTTCTTATCACATTTGAACTTATACACAAAGGAGCTCTATATTCATGTTCCTTTGTTACCACCACCAATTGGAATACCACGGTAATATCCATGTCTCTAGCATCCCCCTCCTCTCACGCTATTTTTACGTAACAAAATACGTAAATTCATATACAGCAATTCATCCGTGTGTCGCGACAAAGCCAATCATTTGCATAATAATAAGCAGGGGCACCCACCACCTTTCTGCGATCATTATTATCTTCATCGAGTCTCTACGTATATAGATGGCACTCCCTCCGTAGAAAGCCAACCGCATTCACCTCTAGATTCTTTCATAGCGACCCATCGATTATACAGAATTTTAATTTACCATACGGTGAAGACAGCAGATAAAAAATGCATTTATCTCCTCACTTGGCGAGTGCAACTACCTTCGATAATCTGATAAATAATTATTAACACCACACAACTCTCTCAAGCCGAATAAATAGAGATTCTTTCTTTTCCTACAGCGCAAACTCATTTTGACATACAATAGTACACATAAGCATTACTAACACAACATCACAGTATAAGACAGATACTTATTTACTTATATTCAAGAACAGTCTCTACACTCAAAATTCACACAAGCGATATTATAATTACATTAATCTTGCGCACCGAAAAGACAAAAACACACTAACACACCACAAAACAATTCATATCCATGTCAATACCTAGATCATGCATCCTAACCAACCAAACATACAACATACTTATAACTTCCAACATCATTCTCATACATTTTGTTCAATTATAAAACAATAATTTCGTACCTATAACTCCAAAACACATGTAGACTTCCTAAACTAAGAAACCCCCTCTCCCAACTCGTCCCGCACAAACCCAATCTCATAAATACACTCAAACAACACTGTCTTCACAATAGCCAGTATCAGTCAATCTCGTACGCGAATATTATTGGACTTAACAACTCAACCCAAAATAACCTAACAAAGTATGCCACACAAATAATACACTCCTTTCTCCCCCTCAAGCTCAACACCCCCCTATCACTTTCAATTAAACTAATTCCCCACTATATGTGTATCTTCTACACTACTCGTAAGATATCCACTCCTCTATGTGTTAATTCTCCCATTTTCACTTACCCGTCTAAAGTACCAGAGGACATAATGATCTCATATAATCAACTGATTTCTCCAATTCTCTACTTGAGCCATTCCACGCTCTCTTCCACCATTCACTATCGCCTTCTTGTGTTCTAGAGTTAGTGATCTCTACATTGAATTACTTCGAATGCTCATCATCACATCTTGCACCTCTCCTATTATCCAATTGATTCACCATATTTTCACCAGGTAATTCCATATACCTATCCCTAGTATAAGCGAGCTTAAAACACCATTTCTTTCATAACTTTCTTCTTTCAATCCCAAAAATATCTCCATTATTTCATCTGTGATATATAGCACCGTGACCAACTACTCACTCGCTACAATTCAATCGGATCTTGGTTCGTTTTCAGTAAAATTTTTAATGGTTCCCTGGCTCCAGGCTACTTTGTCTGTGCTGAATATTTTCGAAGTGTTTCCCTCCACACTCTCTGGATCACTCTACATCTATTCGGTTGCTAGGCTCGAAAAAAGGCTCTTAATCATCTATTAATTAAGCAACACATTCTCTATTATATACATAGAGTTCCATAGTGACATTCCCTCGCGATATACATCACAATACGTGCCCTTATGTTCACATATTTGCAACTTTCCCTTCCAGGAAAAGTTTCCCATTCCCTTGTAAGGTCCCCATATCCTATCCTCGCTAGGAAGTATAACGAATGTTTTTTCACCAAGTATACACGTTTTAAGTATGCTATACAAAAGGATACCCTCGTAATTCATAAACGTCCTTACACTATCGAAAACAGATTTCACCATTCGCCTTGTAAGTCCCCTCATTCATTCATTCTTACCTAGAGAAAAGCTTTACCTTCAATGTCCCTTTTACCAGGGCATAAATTATAATCTCGCTATGATGAATTTATATTCGCATCAATACATTGATCCTTGGCCTTCCAGAGAAAAGTTTCCCACTTCCCTTGAATAAGTCCCCATTCATCCTCCTTCCAGAAAAGTTTCCCATCCCTGTAAGTCCCCATTCATCCTCCTCCAGAAAAGTTTCCCATTCCCTTGTAAGTTGCCCCATTCATCCTCCTTCCAAGATGTTCAATTCCCTTGTAAGTCCCATTCATCCTCCTTCCAGGCTGTTTCCTATCCCTTTGTAAGTCCCCATTCATCCTCCTTCCAGAAAAGTTTCCCATTCCCTTGAAGTCCCCATTCATCCTCCTTCCGAACTGTTTCCTATTCCTTTGTAAGTCCCCCATTCATCCTCCTTCCAGAAAAGTTTCCCATTTCCCTTCTAAGTCCCATTCATCCTCCTTCAGAACGTTCCCATTCCCTTGTAAGTCCCATTCATCCTCCTTCCAGAAAAGATTTTCCCTTCCCTTGTAAGTCCCCATCTCCTCCTTCCAGAAAAGTTTCCCATTCCCTTAAGTCCCCATTCATCCTTCCTCCAAACAGCTTCCTATTTCCCTGTAAGTCCCCATTCATCCTCCTTCCAGAAAAAAGTTTCCCATTCCCTTGTTAAGTCCCCATTCATCTCCTTCCAGAAAAAGTTATCCCATTCCCTGTATGTCCCCTCATCCTCCTTCCAGGAAAAGTTTCCCTTCCCTTGTAATCCCCATTTCATCCTCTCCAGAAAAGTTCCCATTCCCTTTCTTAGTCCTTTTGCATCCTTCCTTCCAGAAAAGTTTCCCATTCCCTTGTAAGTCCATTCATCCTCCTTCCAGAAAAGTTTCCCATTCCCTTGTAAGTCCCCATTCATCCTCCTTCCAGAAAAGTTTCCCATTCCCTTGTAAGTCCCCATTCATCCTCCTTCCAGAAAAGTTTCCCATTCCCTTGTAAGTCCCCATTCATCCTCCTTCCAAACTGTTCATTTGCCTAATTTTTCCTCCTACGTATGCAACTTTTAGTCTTTCTTTTATCCTCCTCATATAACTCTAAACAACTTACTTTTGAGATCTCATCATTTGATTTTAGCACATTCAACCACGCCTCTTTTTTTTCCTTTTAACCGCTTGCATTTTCACTTTATTCCATCATTCACTGTTGAGATTCTTACTTCTTACTTTAGCACATCCACATACCTCTCTTGCACTTCTAACAAACAAAAACTTTATTTATTTGTGTCTAGATTAGTTCAGTTTCGTCTGGTTCACATTCAACTGATTTATTTGGAAGTGCTCTTAAATGCTTTTCCTTATTACTTTTTTCACTTAACTTCTCACTTTTAATTCTTCCCACTTCCTTCCTTACCTCTTTCCTCTCTATCCAAGCCCCCACTAACTTAATCTTAAATAAAACAGCATATTGATCTGATTTTCCATCCCCAACCCCCCTCATTGCCTCATTGATTTAACATCCATCACATACTTCAACATCTTCACCAACACAAAATTGATCATACTTTTCACTTTGACACCATCTCTACTTACACTGACTCTAGGGGGCGGTAAGGCTGGGCTTTCTTTCCGACTTTTATCATATTCTTCTACTGCTTTTCTTTTCCGATGCTTGTCACGCACCTTACTCCCAGTCTTGGGAACAAAAAGGAAGATGAAGAAAGAAAGAATAAGCAAATAACAATAATGGGAAGCTAAAGAAAGCATGCCTTATCTAAATCTAACTTTTTTGGGTTAGAGGATGGCTCAGTGGTAGATCATCGAGTATATCGTTCTCAATCTCAACATGCGGTGGTTCGATACCAGATAAGGCATGTTTTCTTTATATTCCCATTATTGTTCTTTGTTTACAAACTTATTAATTGCGGTTATGCAATATATATATATATATATATATATATATATAAATATATATATATATATATATTATATATATATATATATATATATATATATATATATATATATATATATATATATAATTATAATAGTATATATATAATAATTATATATAATATATATATATATATATATATATATATATATATTATATATATATATTATAAGTATTATATATATATATTATAATATATATATATATTAATATATATAATATATATATATATATATATATATATATATATATATATATATATATATATATATATATGCAGATACTTGATAGTAGAAATAGAGGACACAATGATGCAAAATATTATTCCCCACATACTCAAATGTAAGGATTTCATAGATCGTTGCCTCGGATCTGGCGGAAAATGTCTCGTTCACTCCTACCACGGCATTTCTCGAGGTCCTTCAATCGTGATAGCTTACGTTATGGGCAAAAAATGTTTTTCATTCGAGTGAGTCTTATTAAATTATTTTACTAATATTATTATTATGGTAAACTATTATTTTATTTTTAGTTCAAAATACTCACAATAAGTATGAATTTACTAAAATTTCGTCAAAGATTTTGTAACATTTAATACTACAAAATTAATTGAGCTGTCATAATCAAAAGTTGACAATTGCAATCCAACTCAAGTGGTTTTAAGATTGATTTTTTTGATACAGTTGTCCTACTAAAAATTGACTATTAAAGAGATTTTACAAAGCTTTTGAATTCTCTCTCTTTCAATTAAAAAAATTAACTAGTTATACTTATTAACTTCTCTCCAGATTCATGTTTAAATAACTTACCATAAGTTTATATATATATATATATATATATATATATATATATATATATATATATATATATATATATATATATATATATATATATATATATATTATATATATATATATATATATATATATATATATATATATATATTTGTATATATATTTATATATATATTAATATAAAGAATTCGAGGTGGGGATGGCAGGAAATGGTGTTAGAATGATGGAGAATGGAGATGAGTGGAGGGTGCCCTACCTATTATATGCGGATGATTTGGTTCTGTGTGGCGAATCTGAAGAGAGTTTGAGAGGATTGGTAGAGAGATTTGGCAGGGTGTAAAAGGAGGGGTTTGAAAGTAAACATAGATAACAATAAGGTTATGGTTGTGAGTGAGGACAGTCCTCTGTGTGAAGTTATGTTAGATGGTGAGCAGCTGGAACAAGTGTCTGAGTTTAAATATTTAGGGTATGTGTTGGATGAGAAGGGAACGGATGATGCAGAGTGTAGTAGGAAAGTTGTGAATGGCAGGAAGGTTGCTGGCAATTAAATTAGTGAATGTAAAAGGACTATGGAGTGCGCTAGGTCTGTATGGGCATGTTGTTACCTGTGTTATTGTATAGTATCGAAACTATGGTCTGGAATAAGAAGTATAGATCTAAACAGATGGACAATCTTAGGGGTGTGCTAGGTATGAGAAGAATTGATAAAATGAGGAATGAGCATATTAGAGAGTTGTGTGGTGAAGAAGGTAAACGGGAGAATAAATGAAAGTATGTTGAGATGGTTTCGTCATGTGTAAATTATGAATGATAATCGGTTGGTTAAGCGGATGTATAGTGGTGAGTGTGTTGGGAACCGACCGGTTGGGAGACCGAAAGGAAAAGTGGATTGAGTCAGTAAGGAATGTTTGCAGGAGAGAATGTGAGTTTGGCAGAGGCCGAGAAGAAAGGTGCATGATAGGAGAGAATGGCGGGGTGTTGTAAGGTATGGTTGTGGCCCACCTGGGCCAGGGGGATGAACCTTACACTTGACGACTTACCATAGTGTGGATCCGTCGCGGTCCCATGAAGCTCTAGGGTGGATTTTCGGATTGTGACGAGTTCTTACTAATTAATGGTAAGGCTGGGCTTTCATTTCGACATTTGTCATGTTCTCCTACTGCTTTTCTTTTCCGATGCTTGTAGCGCACCTTACTCCCAATTTTGGGGAAAAAAGTAGAAAGAAAGAAAGAATATATACATATATATATATATATATATAGGTTAGTTATATATATATATATATATATATATATATATATATATATATATATATATATATATATATATATATATATATATATATATATATATATATATATATATATATATATATATATATATATCAGATCTCATTCAAATTAGCTTAAGGTTTCTACCTTACTTTTCTTACTCTTTTGGTAAACAAATTTACTATTTGATGGAGCACTCCTCCCCGCCCCCCTTCACATCCCAGAAAAAAGTTAAAATGGATTTCTTCTATTATAATTCTGTAGCTATATATTTTACTTGCAGAGAGGCAATGGAGTTTGTTAAACTAAAACGCGTTTGCATTTATCCTAATGACCATTTCGTCCAACAACTAAAGGAGTACGAGGTCATATACAAAGCAGAACAAACTGCGATGCAGCAAGGTCAGTGCTCACAACAAAATGGAAAACTCAAGAGGAAATTTGAACAGTCCGAAGAAGAAGAAGAAATACGGTACCAGTCCTTAACATGTGAACCCATGGATGATATGTCGTGATGATTCGTTAAATTTTAGTTAATTTAAAAAAAAAAAATAGTGAAATATCATCATTGAAAAAACTCCTTAAACCAATGAAGCTTAGAACCCAAGTTTTCACTCATATTTATAAATACTTTTTATTATTATTATTATTATTATTATTATTATTATTATTATTATTATACCTCTCAAATCCATCCTTGAACATTTCTATGGAACTTATTTTTCTAGATTTATAACTGACACCCTAATAATAGGCTCTGCCTACATAGATAGTTACACGTTAACTGTTGCCTTTTTGACTCAGACTTTTCATAGACCTTGCTCTCTCTCTTCCAAGGACACGCCAACTACCAAGAGTGACAATAAATTGAAAACTTTTTATGTATTTTTTAAGGTTGATTTAATGATATCAGGAGTCAGGCATGTTTACTGACAACAATTTACTTTTATTCATAATTCTCACATACTCATGGTAGCTCAGTGGATTAAAGTGAGTCTTTCTCTCGCTTAAGGGTCGTAGTTTACCTTCTCAGGAGAGGGAGGGTTCTAATCTTTGTCAGGCTACCTGAAAGGTCACCAAAAATTTATCGTTAGTAGGAGATTTTCTGTAATATTTAATTGCAGTTTGGATTACACTAATTTCAATATCCACTCATCACTAAAAACATGGAAAACACATATAGCAGAACAATATATTTTAACACAAAAATCATACACTCACTCACTCTCTCATAATTCAAATCATGTCCATTGTGGCTAGAATTTCCAAATGGTTTGAGCCGAAGCAGGGCTTGTTATCAAGCCTAGATAATCTGCTCACTCTATTCCACTTGCTGAGGAAATACTTTTTAACTCAATTTCCCCTGGCCAATAACCTACTGAGGTAGGTAATAAAACCCCCAATTCATGGGATAGACATTAGGTGGCTATATATATATATATATATATATATATATATATATATATATATATATATATATATATATATATATATATATATATCTTTCTTTCTTTCTTTCTTTCTTCACCTTCCTCTTTGCCCCAAGATTGGGGGTAAGGTGCTGTACAAGCATCGGAAAAGAAAAGCAGTAGGAGAACATGACAAACGTCGAAAAGAAAGCCCAGCCTACCGCCCCTCTGTACCATTAATTAGTGAGGACTGCCTGTCACAGACAGAAAATCCACTCTAGAGCATCATGGGACCGCGACGGACCTCACTATGGTAAATCGTCAATGTAAGGGTTCACTCTGGCCCAGGTGGGCCACAACCATGCCCCCATACAAAACCCCCGCCATTCTCCTATCATGCACCTTATTCTCGCCTCTGCCAAACTCACATTTCCTCCTTCAGACATTCGTTCACCGACTCAATCCACTTTCTCTTCGGTCTCCCAGCCGGTCGGTTCCCAACACACTCACCACTATACATCCGCTTAACCAACCTACTATCATTCATCCTTTCCACATGACCAAACCATCTCAACATACTTTCATTTATTCCCTCTCTCATTTACCCCCTTTCTTCACACCACACCACTCTAATACGTTCATTCCTCTCTTTATCAATTCTTCTCACACCTAGCACACCCCTAAGATTGTCCAATATATATATATATATATATATATATATATATATAATGGGGGCCAGGCCTTTGAGTACTCAGCATTTATGGGATGAGAAACCGGGTGCTTTAAAACTACGTTTGAAGCGTTCTTTTGGGACGTGGATGGCTCTAGTGATTAGAGCATCCGGTTGTTGTTAACTCAGCAACGCGGAGTCCAACGTTCGAATCCCGCTGACGAAGAGTAAAATCTTCTGTGACTCATTCATTTAATTATATTATTATATTATTATTATTATTATTATTATTTATATATATTATTATTTAATTATATTATATATATATATATATATATTAATACACTTGGTCTGAAGACATTGGGTGAAGTTGAAACTGAGCAGTTATATATATATATATATATATATATAAGTATATATATTGCTAACAATATATAAACAATTTCTCCGAACTCCAACACAACTTCAGTGACAAGAAACACACCCTTACTACTACTTATAAACAACTCCTTAGAACAAATATTATTATATATATATATATATATATATATATATATATATATATATATATATATATATATATATACTTACTTACTTTTGCCCTGTCCCACCTCAATTGGAGGACCACACTGTAAGCCGGCCACCGCTCTTGGGCGGTTCCACAGGTCGAGAAGGGAATGGGGTGCGTGTCGAGAGCGGAGCACCAGAAGGAGGTGCTCTATTGTGTCCTGGGAAATGTGATATCTGGTGCAGGTGGGGAGGTAAACATTGTCTAGTTTGAATCTATATTTATATTGTATGAGTTTTGAGTGGTGACCTGATCTGCTCCGGCTGAGGTCAATTTGGCCTCTTCTGGACAGTGTTTCTTCTATAAGGGAAATTTTTGGGGAGGGGGAGTTTAATAAATTATTATTGGGGCGGTTTTGTAGGTACGTGTTAGTAAGTTGTGTGTGGATATGTGTAAGCCATGACCTCTTGGGAGGGGGAGGGGGGATAATATTGTAGATGTCATTATAAAATTTATCTGGTGGGGGGGGGGGGGGGAAGGGTTGGAAAATATTTGGTGACATGGGTGGGTTGGAGTCCCCACCATCTCCAGATGGATGGAGATGGGAAGGATGTGAGTCTCGTCATGTAGATGTTGGATGGGGGTAGTTTTAGTGCATCCAGTGATAATTCTAAGGAGCGGAGTTTTTTGTGATTTGTAATTTTTGAGTTAGATTTGAGTGTGGGGAACCATGCGGGGGAAACGTAGTTTATATTTGTTCTAAGGAGTTGTTTATAAGTAGTGGTAAGGGTGTGTTTCTTGTCACTGAAGTTGTGTTGGGTCGGAGGGTGTTTATATATATATATATATATATATATATATATATATATATATATATATATATATATATATATATATATATATATATATATATATATATATATATATATATATATATATATATTTTAGTTATATATACAAATATATATATATATATATATATATATAATGAGGAATGAACGCATTAGGGATTTGTGTGGTCTGAAGAAAGGGGTAAATGAGAGAATAAATGAAAATACATTGGGATGGTTTGGTCAGGTGGAAAGGATGAATGATAGTCGGTTGGTTAAGCGGATGTATAGTGGTGAGTGTGTTGGGAACCGACCGGCTGGGAGACCGAAGAAAAAGTGGATTGAGTCAGTAAAGGAATGTTTGCAGGAGAGAAATGTGAGTTTGGCAGAGGCGAGAAGAAAGTGCATGATGGGAGAGAATGGCGGGGTGTTGTAAGGGGGTATGGTTGTGGCCCACCTGGGCCAGGGGATGAACCCTACACTTGACGATTTAATATAGTGAGGATCCGTCGCGGTCCCGTGAAGCTCTAGGGTGGATTTTCTGATTGCGACGAGCTTATACTAATTAATGGTACAGAAGGGGCGGTAAGGCTGGGCTTTCTTTTCGACTTTTGTCATATTCTCCTACTGCTTTTCTTTTCCGATGCATGTAACGCAATTTACTCCCAATCTTGGGGGAAAAAAAGGTAGATGAAGAAAGAAGAAAGATATTAGGTTAGGCAAGATTATATAGTTGGTGAATTTTTGTCTGTGACTTCGCCTTGACCCAATGATATCAGTCTCTTTATTCTTTTTGGGGAAACATTTTGTACCATAGTCATTTGTAGTAGAATCCGTACCTAATGTGAAGAGTTTCATTCATAAGTGTATCTATTTTTATATTTTGTATATACTGAATTTTTCCAAGTAAATGAGCTTAAAGTATGTATGACTTTGTACACATTTAAAAACTTTGTCTTTCCAGATAGTACGTAATAAAAATTGTGATCTCGCGTTATCAGTCATATTATTATTATTATTATTATTATTATTATTATTATTATTATTATTATTATTATTATTATTATTATTATTATTATTATTATTATTGCCCTCACAGTGCATAGGGAGTGATGATGACAAAGTACATTGATGGTATATTATTATTATTATTATTATTATTATTATTATTATTATTATTATTATTATTATTATTATTATTATTATTATTATTATTATTATTATTATTTGAGTCTTTCACAGAATTTGCGCTTAAACTTTGTAAATATGAACTTTCTGTAAATTTCTTTTGAATTTTAAAAACTTAAGGTAAAAAAAACAAGCCGCAAATGTGTTCGTTATATTTTTTACATTGATGCTATTAATTTTAAGCTCTGAACCTATTGTTGAACATTGTTCTAATGATGCTCAAATTAGAAGCTAGGTCCTAATTTTAAGCTCTGAACCTATTGTTGAACATTGTTCTAATGATGCTCAAATTAGAAGCTAGGTCCTAATTTTAAGCTCTGAACCTATTGTTGAACATTGTTCTAATGATGCTCAAATTAGAAGCTAGGTCCTAATTTTAAGCTCTGAACCTATTGTTGAAAATTGATCTAATTAAAGTCAAATTAGAAGCTTACGCCCTTCTTTCATTCAACCGTCGATATATTTTAATTTCCGGTTGGAAATATTTTCATTAGCTTTAGAACTTAGAAGGAGAGGGGATAGAAAATTTAGTTTCTATCTGAATATATGTTAGAGTATGGCCCACCGCCTTTTGCTTTTGCTTATATCTTTGTAAGTATTAAAAGTATCTTTAATACAAATAAAAATTTTAAAATGTGGATTTTCCTATTTTTTCGGTAAGAAATTAATAAAATGACAATCAAAATAGTTTTATTTCTACTTACTAGTTTTAAATTATTTAAAATTATCTGTATTAATAAATAAATGCTAGTTTTACATTATTTTGTCCTTCGGCTAAACTTAAGATTCTTTCTGACCAAAAAAATTTATAAGTTCCAACAATGATATATTCCAAATATTCGATATTTGTATATCGATTGTACCTATTGGAAATCCCCTTTCCAAGACTTTATTCTGGCGGTCATGTTCCTTTCATAAGTGTTTAAGAAGTTATAGAGGTAGCAAGTGTTTGTGTAATGAATTTGAAATATGAATATTTATAAATTATTTGAATTTTAAAACGACTACAATGTATTTCAGTTTGGCCAACCTTATAAATTAGTTTTAAAATTTAAAGGCCAAATAAGCATTTACTAAATTTTTGAAATTTAAGACGTAAGAACTCTGATTTCAATTAATATATGTTAAAAATTTCCACCTTATATATATATATATATATATATATATATATATATATATATATATATATATATATATATATATATATATATATATATATATATATATATATATATATATATATATATATATATATAGGTGTGATGTTCTTAAAACATTTCTTTAATTTTGTAGGTCAAATTAAATACTCCCAACACAAGGCAGAAGCAAAGAAAACATCCTAAAGATGAGATTTGAATACTTCCTTGAAACTTAGCAAGGAATTATCCATAAGTCGTCAGTTGATTATTTATTAAACTTAAATATTAATTTTTTACTTAAAAACTATTAGTTCTAGATTTACGGCAACGACAATCCATCTAGGTTAGTCTAGGTCTACGGCAACGACGATCCGTCTAGATTGGTCGTACTGTACGGCTTTTAAGTCTAGGTTAAGATAAAGTGTGGTTAGGTAGATTATATATATATATATATATATATATATATATATATATATATATATATATATATATATATATATATATATATATATATATATATATTATTTATATATATCACCATGTCCCGCATTGCTGCAAGCTGGCGTTGGCAGTTGAAAGTTTTACAGCTTAACAACATTCACGAAAAGGAAAATATGATAGAAAGGGGTTTTCGGCCCCTCGCTATCAGACGAAGAGAATTTAAAAAATTTCTTCAATGACTCGACGACATCGAGAAAAGCAGCTTCAACATTTCTAGAAATTAAAGTTTCAAATTTCTTCCTTTTTTTTAATTTTGTGTTTTATAATTTTTCACTCAAAATAAGCAAAAGAAATGTTGCTCCACCATATCAGATTTTGAAAAAAAAAGAAAATATGTAATTAAAGATTTAAAATTTTTAAAATACCGACTCGTTAATAAAAATGTTTTGCCATTTACTGAAACTACAATCCCAATGATCTCTCTCCTGAATATACAATCCTCAAAGCAATTACTGAACTGCCTTCCAAGATTTTCATTCCTTCCAATAAACTTTTCAGATTGACGTTACTCTTATCCTTTCTATTCTTTCATCTAATGCTTCTTTATATCGTTTTCCTTCAGGCAATTACTGCGTCAACACTCTATGACGGTCGAATGATTATATATTTATATTTATATATATATATATATATATATATATATATATATATATATATATATATATATATATATATATATATATATATATATATATCGGTATCGATATATTATCGAAATCGAAGGTCAGAAAGAAACTTAAGTTTTACCTATCCTTCAATCAAATTTTTTTTTAATTATTATTAATATATAAATGTGCTAAATTGAGGGAGGAATAATGAATAATCTATATGATAGTTTATAAAATTAATCAAGTTTTGAAAGTTGAAATATCAAATGCTATTGTGTTAGCTGTATTTAAAATACTTGTTTACAGCATTTCCATTGTTATTGAGCGATTTCATAACTTTTTCAAGTTCATACTTCGATCTCTTTTGAAACGTTTTTTTCTTCCTTGCAGCTTATTTCAAACTTTTATTTATTTCGTAGAGAGAGAGAGAGAGAGAGAGCTGTCCGCTCCTTTAATTATTAATTATATTTTACTGTGCTTCCATGTTAAAACACAATCTAAGATTGTGGTTAAAACTTAAAAATAATATTTTTTCGAAACATGTTCAGCGTTTGTCGATTTTTTTCAACACTGAAGCATAAAATCTAATATAGCAAAAAAAAAAATAGAAAAAAAATTTATTTTGCCAGGAATCGCTTTTGAAGGAATCTTGATGCAGTGTCCCTCTCCCTCTATTAAGGTAAAATGGGCGGTGCAGGAATAACGGAGTACAAACCCGCTCTTACAAAATACAAGAAGAAGGTAAACAATCCAAAAATTTACCTTGTAATTTAGGGATGCCGATATATAAAAAAATATCAATATATCGATATTTTAAAAAATATCAAATTGCTCTCGAATACTATCGGTCAAAAAATATCGATATATCGGATAAAAAATATCGTTTATATATATATATATTATATGAATGCATATATATATATATATATATATATATATATATATATATATATATATATATATATATATATATATATATATATATATATATATATATATATATATATATATATATATATATATATATATATATATATATATATATATATATTTTATTTTTCTGGATATATATATATATATATATATATATATATATATATATATATATATATATATATATATATTGAGAGAGAGAGAGAGCTCAGTTGTTACTGAAATGCATTTTACTGAAATAATAACCTTTCTTTTTTACCAGGGCTGCGGAGTCGGAGTCGTGCAATTTTCCCGGAGTCGGAGTCGGAGTCGAAAACTCTGTGCAAGTGGAGTCGGAGTCGAAGATTCCTGTGTAAGTGGAGTCGGAGTCGAAGATTCCTGTGTAAGTGGAGTCGGAGTCGGAGTCGGAGTCGAAAATTTAGAGAACTATTATTATTATTATTATTATTATTATTATTATTATTATAAAAGTTTTTGATTTTATTTCCAACGTTCTAAATATTTATTTTTGTACATAATTTAATTTCTTTAAAATAATCTTTGAAAATAATATACAGGAGAAGAAGATATATTTACATAGATTTCCCGACGCGTTTCGTCTCTATACTTGAGACATCTTCAGAGGATTATTTCTTGTAAGCGAATGAGTTTTTAAATTGATATATAATAAGTAAATCAAATGATATTGAGTCTGACTGATAAATACATAAAATTTTATGTTAAGGTCTGGTTGCGTGTTTTGATGTAGAAAGCTCCGCGAGTTTCTGGACTTCTACGATCTGTATAATATTGTGAAGTGTTTAGAAATATTACTAATAGTTGATTGACCATGTGCCGTATTGAAATGTTCAAAGATTTTGCTGGGACTGTAGAGATGTTGATATGCCCTGTCCGACAATCTATTCTTCGTGTAACCAATATATGTCGACGTACAGTCTAACTCAGGGCAGTTAAATTGGTACACAACGTGATGGTTGACGGGCAAAGCATCTCTTGTGCTAAAGGAAGATGACAGTTGTTTTGACTTATGGTATAGTATAGTCTGATTTTAATTTTTGAGGTGTCTTTTAGTTTTGAGGTGAGTCCAAAATATTACGAAGGCACTTCTTCCTTATTGACAAATAGCATTGAAGTTTTGAAGAAGAAATTTATCGAATTTTCTGATTATTTTTACTTACTTTCTTATATAATTTTGTAAGGGATTTTTATACTTTTATTAATTAAATTTTCAACTGAATATTGTGGATGATCACAGTTAATTAAATTTTACTTAATGCGGCAAATTTCTTCATCAAAAGTTTTCCCAAGTTGAACATAGGTTATATGCTCTGTGAATAGGATCCATAGTTCATGTACAGACTATTATCAGTGGGTTTGACATGTATGCCTGTAGATAAGAGCCGTCAGAATTAACATTGATTTTGATGTCTAAAAACAGATAGCAATATTAACCTAAGTTTCGTATGTGAATTTTAAGCATGACAACAACTCTTGAATTCTATTGATGAACTGATGTATATGATCTATATTCCTTAAAAATAGTGAGGGTGTCGTCGACATACCTTATGTAAAAATACGGGGTTAAAGTTGTTTGTTTCACGAAGGATTTTTTTTTCCAGATTGGACATATAGAAGTCAGCAAATGTAGGTCCAAGTGGTCAGCCCATCGGCAGTCCATCAGTTTGTAGATATATGTTTTCTTTAAATTTAAACGGTGTTTGAGTACAACAAATTAATAAAAGGTTCCTCGTATGTTCTGATATATCTGGTGTGGGTAGGTTATTTGAGTGAAACATTTCGTTAATTATTATGTCAATCGTATCAAGAACTGGTACATTTATGAACAAAGATTCTACATCAAGTGAGGCGAATATATTAGTGGCTTCAAGTTTTAAGTTTGATAATTTACATAATGTTTCATTATTTGATTTAACTATGAAGGAGTTATTAAGATATGGTCGGATAATGCTGTTCAGATATTGGGCAATTTCGTGTGTAACCGTTCCGCACATAGATATTACAGGTCTCAAAGGTGAATTTTTTGAGTTTTTGTGTATTTTAGGCAATCCATATATATATATATATATATATATATATATATATATATATATATATAAAGAAGAAGAAGAAGAATATAGTATATATAGAGTTATATATTATATATATATATATATATATATATATATATATATATATATATATATATTATATATATATATATATATATATATATATATATATATATATATATAAAGCATATAGTTATATATATAGTATATATATATATATATATATATATATATATATATATATATATATATATATATATATATATATATATCCTAAATAATAAAATCCAGTTCTTTTAATTTTGTCAGAAATCTCTTTTGTTTTTTTTTTCATAAGCGATTCTATTAATGCTATTATTATTATTATTATTATTATTATTATTATTATTATTATTATTATTATTATTATTATTATTATTATTATTATTATTATTATTATTATTATTATTATTATTATTATTATTATTATTATTATTATTATTATTATTATTATTATTATTATTATTATTATTATTATTGTTAATTTTATAATGGCTGTTTTATAATAAAAATAAAAATAATTTGCATTATATTTACGTTATACATTTGTTTTCGAAACTGAAATATATTTGTTTGTCATGTGTTGCGCCTGCCCTCCTCCACGTCTTTACGGTACTTTACCGTATAGCATTTGGGGATTAGATTCATTGGAAAAGTGGTATATTTTTTTATTTTAAAAAGCAAGCAAAAAAAAATTGTTGAAACAAAAAAATGTTTTAATGTAACTCTGTAAGCACCAATCTGAGTCAGAGTCGAAATTTTGAATTTGACTGCTGGAGTCGGAGTCGGAGTCGGAGTCGAAAATTTTTATTTAAGTGGAGTCGGAGTCGGAGTCGAAAATCCAAATTTGAATTTAAGGAGTCGGAGTCGAAAAATTTATTTTACGACTCCGCAGCCCTGTTTTTTACACACAAAGTCTGAAATTCGAATTTAGTAAGTCATAATTACACTTACGGACATTAGTTAAATAAAAATCATAAATTTATTCAAATATTAGTCTTTTCAATATTATTAAATGTAAAAATATGGTGAAAATGAAATTAGAAATTTTCTAATATATTTATTTTTCAAATATATATATATATATTATATATATATATATATATATATATATATATATATATTATATATATATATATATAATATATATATATTATATATATATATATATATATATATATATATATATATATATATATATATATATATATATATATATATATATATATAATAAATTTAATGTAGTCTCGCCGAATTTATACATAAAGAGAATGTAACTAAGAGATGCCAAAGGCAACAATATAAACAATTTTATACTCTAAATTCACACACACACAATCTCCGCTATTCCATTCGAGCACGAAGAGTCCCCTTTTTTAATTAATTGAAAAATATACACTTTTTGTTTCAATTTTTTGCTATAATCTTTTATATTATTATGTAACATTTTCTATTCATTTGACCGTTTCGCAAAAAAAATTGAATTTCATCGCAACATTATAAAATTTGTAAAAGATCGATCGTTTCTATAATATTAACTCGTGCTAAACAAGAGAAGCACGAGTATAAAAGTCGCCTCTGATATATATATATATATATATATATATATATATATATATATATATATATATATATATATATATATATATATATATATATATATATATATATATATATATATATATATATATATATATATATATATATATATATAGGCTTATTTCAAGCTTTCGTCTGAGCTTCGATATTCGATATTTTTGAAATCATCGATATATCGATATATTTTAAATCATCGATATATCGATATCGGTGAGAGGCAAAATTTTATATGTAGAGACGGCATTTTTAAGTTTTACTCCAGTTTAATAAGACGTGTTTTTAGTTCTTAAATTTGTGCAAACTTTTAAGATGAATTTGTATGATTTGTTCGAGATTTGTAATGATGAATGCAGTTTACTCGCATTCTTACAGTATAATAAACTAGTTTTACAAGTGAAATAGTATTTTATTTTTAGGTTAAATCACTAATACCAAAACGTGGCCGAAGGAAGGAACACCTTTTAGGTTATCTAACCACTTTTATGTGGGTAAGAAAGTTGGAAGCAAAAGAAAGGTTTTTAGTTTTTTTAGAAGCTATTGCGGAATTACTAAATATTGTGTATAAAATATTATATATATATTTATATATATATATATATATATATATATATATATATATATATATATATATATATATATATATATATATATATATATCACGGCTATATATATATATATATATATATATATATATATATATATATATATATATATATATATATATATATATATGGTATTAAAAATTTATATTTGAATCAGTGCATAGTTTTCTGAAAAATTTCTGTTCGTGGCTGTTCGTGTTGCTGCTGTTTTTGGGTTTAGGCGGCGCTTCTGCACCTGCAGCTTCTCTGCCACTCAAAGAATTTTCTAAAAAACTTAACATAACTTAATTTTTCTGAACTTAGAAATTTTCAAACTTGGTGGTACTTTTTTCAGAAAAATATACACTAATTCAATATTAAACTTCCATATATATATAGATATACTTTTATATATATATATATATATATATATATATATATATATATATATATATATATATATATATATATATTTTTATATATATATATATATATATATATATATATATATATATATATATATATATATATATATATCACGGCACTATAGGCCTGGCGTGAGCCCTAAAATGGAGTATTTAACCTTTTTAGGGGGCTCGAGCTGATGGGGACGAGGGGGACGTTTCATACCCCGGAGGGATGGTCGGAGGAACCCCGCCACACCCAAAGACCAAAGAGCGGGGGTTCCGAGACCATCCCCGGAGGGGGATTAGTCCCCCGTAGTCCACCTAAGGCCGAGAGACCCCCGACTCCTGACATCGGGGTGGTCTACCCGTGGGATTCGTTAGTTTTAAACACCCCTAACACTCGGGCGCCCTATTTTTTTGCGGTCAGTCTTTTTTTTTCCTGTGCCATGTATATGCAACAATGTGTATGCCTTACTGTAGGTGCTGTCGTTCTCTAGTTACATGATGTCAGCTTTAGACACTAACATATATATTATATATATATATATATATATATGTTTTTTTAAATAAACATATATATATATATATAGTTAGTTATATATATATATATATATATATATATATATATATATATATATATATATATATATATATATATATATATATAATGTCGAAATAGGGAACCGGGAACTGTAGCGATGACTGGATCCGAGCTCCCGTTCCGTGTGGGCGTTAAGTAATTTTTACCACATATATATATATATATATATATATATATATATATATATATATATATATATATATATATATATATATATATATATATATATATATATATTTATATATACATAGATTATATATTTCTATATATATATATATATATATATATATATTACTTTTTAAAGTAAACACCTAATTATGGTCCTAAATTAGCAGTGGAGGTGGTTTTACAAAGGGAATAAAGCTTCGAGTAATGTAGAAAATCTTCGCATATAAACTTAAACATTTCTAATTTCAGAATAAATTAAAATTTAATTAAAGATTTAACCTTAACATCAAAACTAGTATTGTCCTGTATTATATAGTATACCTTCATTACTTTTTATAAATATCTAATTTGAAAAGTAAAATACGCAATAGGTATATTTTATGAAAATTGTTCTTCCGCTATAGGCCTTTACTTCTTCTCTTGTATGATCATCTGACCACCTTCCCTCCTCCTCCTGTCAGGCAGATTTTACCCATTATCCAAACGCGCCTGAAAAATATACACATTTTGCTTAAATGTTATTATATGAAAAAAGAAAATTTTAAAATTTCTAGAAGTAAAAAAAAAAATATCGTTGATTCGATACTGAAAATAAAATATTGATATATCGATATATCGGCTGAAAAAATATCATCGATATTTTTTCGATACTATCGAAAAAAATATCAATATCGATATATATCGGTCCTTTTGCGGCATCCCTACCTTGTATACAGAAAAACTTGACGATGTTAAGGTAAGACCTACAGTGATAAGAAAACGATTTCGCTCTCTGCTTTCCGTAGAAGATGGTTGGTGAAAAGAAGAGTGCTCCTCTTATCGATGATATTGGCAGTGCGCATAAACTTATAAGTTTAACTTTATATTGCGAAGTTTTTCTTTGTAGTGTTTCATAGTTTAAGTGATCAGTGTTTTTGTGAAGATAATTTTATTTGTTTGAGTGGAGAGTACCACGGGCTCTCGTGCAGGTGGGTTCACTTGCCTTGAGCTCGTGATAGCCTGAAGGGCAGTTTTTTGTCTGCCTGGAGGGACGGCATATGCCCTTTAGTTGGTGAGGTCCGCTCTCAGAAACAAAAACAAAAAAAAATTTGTTTGAGTGAGAGAGTATCATTGAATCTAGAATCGATGCTCCACTATGTTTTTACCCTTAGTGTTTCATAGTTTAAGCGATCAGTGATTTTGTGAAGATAATTTTATTTGTTTAAGTACTTCTTTATTGTTAGGTTAGAATAATTTAAGCCATATATCCAACTTTATCATAGACTAGGACTGTGCCGTTCAACTCCATAGCGGGCCAGGGTTATCTATTGCCCTAGGTTCAGTATGGGTAATCGTGGTAAAAGAAAGAAAAAGAAGCGTGATAAGGATGGCAAATCAGGGTCTAGGCCTACAAGCCCTAGTATCGAAAGTGAAACTTTTCCATTGTCCTCTAGTTCTGAGAGTACTAATGATAGTTGTTCTATGAATTCAGGTGAAAATTTAATGTCAGAAATATTACATGCTGATGAAACCTTAGAATTTATTACAGCCTCTCAAAGTTGTAAAAAAATAGGGCCATCCTAGTTCAGGTTATGATAAGATTTGTTAATTCTACATAGGTTTTCTCTGTGTATACCTAATAAAACTTATCATAACCTGACTTAGAGGGCCTGAAATGAGACCTAACCTGGATCGATCAATTTTGAAAAGTCTATGGGATTTTTAACAACTTTGAGAGGCTGTATTTTTCCTAAAGAGAGCGACAATTTTAGTAGTTGTAGTAGTACAACTAAACAGTCCGAGGTTCCTGTTTATATTAGATTTTTATATCTGCAAACAGTTGATCCAAATCATGTACTAAAAAAATTAAACCCATTTGTCCTAAGGATTGCTATCGAAACTCTCTCTGGAGGTCCAATAAAGTCTGCAAGGTATTGTAGATCAGGAAGTCTATTGCTGGAAACTTTCACTAATGTACAGACAAAACGATTAATGCGGGCAAAATCCATTATAAATGGAACTGTACCTGTAGAGGTGACCATTGCCAGAAATCTAAATACAATTCAAGGAACCATCTTTGCTCCAGAATTGACCACCTTAAGTGACAAGGACATACTGGATTATCTAAAATCTGATAATGTTGTATATGTCCGAAGAATATATAGAGGGAAAGAAAAGATTCCAACAAACATTCTGGTTTTGACTTTTGGAGGAGCTAATTTACCGGAGCGTTTGCATTGTGGATATTTATCATATCAAGTTCGAACTTACTACCCCAATCCTTTAAGATGCTTTCAATGTCAAAGGTTTGGGCATGGCAGTAAAAATTGCAGGAGTTCTATGGCATGTGGATTTTGTGCAGAATCCCATAGTACAGAATTATGCCCTCGTAATTGCGAACCTAAATGTTTTAATTGTAAAGAAAGTCATCCAGCATATTCAAGGAATTGCACGCATTTTATAAGGGAGAGGGAGATAGTAACGATAAAGGTGGACCAGAAAACTACATTTGACAATGCAAGGAAAATTTTTAACAGGCAGTGTGAAGTATTGCATACAGGACTTTCAATTTCAAAAGGAACATATGCTAATGCAGTTAGTAGGTCAAATAAAAATGTAAACATAGGCCTAAATAATAATCTAACACAGGTTGTAGATTCAGTTGCGGAGAATTCTGGAATCTTTTTAAATAATAATAATAATACTCTGAGTGATTATAAAATAATTATTGATAAAGGTAAAATTAAATAATAATAATAATAATAATAATACGGAGAATTCTGGAATCTTTTTAGAATAATAATAATAATAATAATCTGAGTGATGATAAAATAATTATTGATAAAGGTAAAATTATGTCATTGATAGCTGAAATAAGTCAACTTATGATTCAGAGGAAAAATGAATTAGAAATTTCTGAACATATACCAATTATTCTAAATAGACTTGATATGTCCTCTATTTCTTTAAATAAAGATGATGCTTATAAGCTCCTATTTGGGCAAACAAGTTCAGTAGATAAATAATCTTATAAAAGTAGTAGTTACTTTTATTTAAAATATGGATAATAAACTAAATAGGGCCTATATGTCAATGGAATTTGAGAGGTTATCATGCTAATAAAAATTACTTAGATTAGTTAATAAATAATTTTTCTATTAATTTAATTGCTTTACAGGAGACATTTTTCGCAAAGATAGAGATAGTAGGGAGGGTGGAGTTTTGTTAGGAATTAAGAATTTTATACCTTTTTGTGAGATAAAGTTAAAAACTAATTTAGAAGTAATTGCATTGCAAATATACAGCGAGCCTAAACATATTACTATATGCAATGTATATATCCCACCTTCTTTGAACGATGCAGTGCAACAACTTAATGAGGTATTACTACAATTGCCAACTGAAAATCCTTTGTTATTGCTTGGTGATTTTAATGCACATCATGTCTTGTGGAACTCTTTACAAAATGATGCTAGAGGTGAAAAGTTGTATGAATTAATACAGAAAAGGAATCTGATTTTACTTAACGAGAAAGTGCCCACTTTTGTCTCAGATTTAAATGGTCAATCATCGACTTTAGATTTGTCCCTTTCTTCATCTAATATGCTTGGAGAATTTCTATGGTCTACTTTTACGGATACTATGGGTAGTGATCATTTTCCAATTCTAATGTTTGCGAAGGAAATGCATATATTTAGAGAAAAGAGACCTAAATGGATAATTAATGATAGGACATGCATATGACTTTCGGGATATATATATATATATTATATATATATAATATTATATATATTATATAAATATATATATATATATATATATATATATATATATTATATATATATATATATATTATTTACATATATTATGTTATATATAATGTGTTATATAAGATATATATATATATATATATATATATATATATATATATATATATATATATATATATATATATATATATAGGCCAATTCCTAGATAAGCAGGCAATGATAATTTTGGTACTTTTTTTAGAATTTCTGACAACTTTGCAGTACAATTTGTTGAGTTAAGCTAAGAATAGTGTGAGGCTATTATTTTGCTTTTGCGTTCTAATTTGATTTATAAATTATATTGCTTCACTGATTTTAAGAAAAGAAAATTCTTTCAAATATATTGAATTTATTACAAATATTTAGTACAATAATAATAATAATAATAATAATAATAATAATAATAATAATAATAATAATAATAATAATGGCCAAACTAAAGAAGTTACCCGCATGATATCTCGAAAACTAAGATAGGTACAAGAAAACTGATAACATATATGGAATCAGCGTATGAAATTTGTATGGAAAATGAATTTTTTTTTATATCTCCAAAACTACGATAGGTAGAAGAAAACTAAAAACATATATGGAATCAGCGTATAAATATTTTTTAGGGGGCTCGAGCCGACGGTGGGACAGAGGGGGGACGTTTTCCATACCCCGTAGGGGAGGGGCGGAGGAACCCCCGCGACACCCAAATACCAAAGAGCGGGGGTTCCGGAGACCCTCCCCGGAGGGGGGGGAAATAGTCCAACCCCGTCGTCCCCCAGGAGGCCGAGAGACCCCGACTCTTTGCATCTTTGCGGTTTACCCTGGGTTATTCTTTTAGTTAAAAAAAAATAAAATCTTTTTTCAAACATATTTCATGCGCTGATTCTAAATATTTTATTAGTTTTCTTGTACCTATCGTAGTTTTGGAGATATAAAAAAAAATAAAAAAAAAAAGTAAAATTTTTTTTTTCATTTTCCATACAAATTTCATACGCTGATTCCATATATGTTATCAGTTTTCTTGAGATTGGACTAACTACTACTACCACTACTACTATCACTACTACTACAACATAATAATAATAATAATAATAATAATAATAATAATAATAATAATAATAATAATAATAATAATAATAATAATAATAATAATAATAATAATTTAATAAAATTAGTTATCTGAAAAAATTTAACAGCAGCAATAATTCTTACGTCACTAGAAATTAATTAAATAACATTGGTAATCTTAAAATATTGAATGATAAGCTATGTATAGAGGGAGGCTTTTCCTTATTTTATAATCTTTTATAAAAGGAACATATTTTTAAAATAATGAACATATTTTTAAAATAATTTTGCTTCACTATATTTTTATATAAATATTTTGGAACAATTTATACATCCTAGCAACATTTTTAGTACGTTTTACGTTCAAGTACTTTTTATTGCCTGCTTATCTAAGAAATTGCAATATATATATAATACTATATATATATATATATATTATATATATATATATATTATATATATATCATATATAATATATATATATATATACTATTAATATATAAACATACTATATATATATATATATACGCGATGCGTATATATATATATATATATATTATATATATATATATATATATATATATACGCATGCGCGCGCTGAAAACGTTTGGTTGTTCAGCGCGAAAATTAAAAAAAATTTTATGGATAAAATAAAATTTTAAATAAATATATTTTCATTAAAAAAAAAAAAAAAGAAATGTAGGATACCAATTTTATTACAGTTTGTATATTTTTAAAATGAAAATTGGAAAAAAAAAATTCAAGACTTACGATCTGATTGAAACTTGAACAACAATATTTGTAAACGGCAGCAACTATACGCCATTTTGACTTGGTTTGTCGTTTCGTGAAAAAATAGAAAATTTTATGTTAAGGTTTACTACTTGTGTTTGAAGAGAAATTATGAGATTTACTGATTACATAATAATAGAACTGTTTGCTTCCAATTAATTACAATACTGTGCATCTATTACTGATATTCTTTTAGGTTCAATCGTTTCTTATTTGTTTGTCATCGGTGAAGTGGATTTTAAAACTATTACTAATGTAAAAAATTTTCCTTCGCAATAAACAGCAATCGCCGAATTATATTGAATCTCTTTGAATATTTTTTTACGATGTTATCATTCGATTTAATTAAAACCTTAGACCAACGATGGCAAAGTTTTATCGAGACTCGTCTGCTTTTCTAATTTTAAACTGCAATGGCCCTCAATGTTTGATCAAATTTGTTCAGTGTTTCTCGTTGATGTATTTTTTTGGTCATAGTTAAACCAGAAACTTTAAATATACATATTATGAGTATAAACATTGCTGAGAAGGCAAAATCAATAAATTAGAAGGCTGAAAGTATATTATAAATTGAAATATAAAACTGCGCGAGCTTTGCGAACGAGCCCTGCGTTTGAAAACAAATGGGTAGCTACAGGGAAATCTTTCTACCATTCTTATTTGTGTAAAAATAATCAAAACTATTTTTCAATTTAAATTTACAAAGAATTCCAGAAA
>JABUQX010022674.1:2500-27183 GCA_015478945.1 Trachelipus rathkii | reverse complement strand
ATCTAACCTGTTCCCTATCATTAACTCTATCACCTGATTCTTCTCCACCTCTTCCATTTTCTCCACCCTCTTCACACCTTAATCCATTCCCACCCTTCTTAGGGGAGCTGAAACCGTGTGGGGAGTAGGGACTACATGTCTATCTCCCGTCGTCCAACTCTCTTATCAGCAGTACTGCCGACAAATCCTACTACTCACTCCTATACCGCTATCCGCTTCTTCCATCTTTGCGGTTCCCATTAGGCTTCTTTTACCTTACGTTTTAGTATTACTTATTTTATAAAAAAACACATTGCATATAAAAAATAATTACACAAATTTTCGATCTGAATCGTGAATCGAGAAACTTGTTAAATAAAAACACTTAATCGCAACCACTTAAACAAACAATTTTTTAAACGTGACATAAGCAATTAATTGCAACATTCGCTCGAATCAATTTAGTGCAGACACGGAAATCTTTGAATTCTTGATCGTATCAGCCAGTACTGTATTAACTTACATTAGTAATATACTGAAATTTTACTTATAGTCTCTTTTCTAATTTTACCACCTATTTTCCAACCACTAAAATCTTTTCGCTAGCTTCTACAGAAAATAGTCATTTTATGTGTTAACGATTTAGTAGTTCTCTAGTACATGACGGTTTCTTTTCTATAGGTTGACTAATAATAATATATATTATTATATCTATATATATATTATACATCTACTCTATATATACATACTATAACTTATTCTTCCACTCTAACTACTTACTTATATTATATTTCTCCATATAATTACACCCATAACACCTATTATTAAATTATAACTTCATACATAGGCTACCTTAAATAAATCCACTGGCTTTCTCCAATAATAATAATAAGTATTGACAAGGTTGCGTAATACATTTTATCATGCCAAATTCAGATCCATTATAAAATTCATGCTATAAAAAGAAACTACTTTTCATTTTTGGCTTCAAACTTCGATTATTTTCCAATGCGACCTTATAATTCTAATTTTTTAGTTATAATTCGACGTAAAATTTTATTTATTGTGTCCCACCAATAACGTTGTATATATATATATTATAAATCTCCTATTATATCTATTCTATACTATCACATTGTGTCATATTCTCACTTTTACTTATTATAATTTTATATTATACTATTATTACAGTCGTAGTATGGAACACTCTTTTCTTTATTTAAATATATATTATTATATATATATAATAATATACTATATTGTCAAATTTTTTATGCTCACAGTAAATTGTAGCTAGATAACGGTCTAGGTCCTACTAGTATTAACCACAACTTAATATTATCTGTGTGAAATCCTAATGCTCGAAAGTTTCTACCATAAACGGGGTTTAACTTTTTTTTTTTAAAGTAAAAAAACTAAAATTTCCAAATAAAAAAAATCACATTTATCTTCATTTATCCAATATTAGGGTGGCTTCGAGCGACGCGGCAAGAAGGGGCGACCTTTCAATACCCTCGAGGAATGGTCGAGAACCCCCTGCGACATCCGCAAAGACCAAGAGATACGGGTTCACGTGAACCCCCGAGGGAGGATTAGTACCCCCCCGTACCGTCCTACCGGACGCCGCAGAGACACCGGATCTTTGCTGGCCTTTGAATTTCAACAATAGGCTATCGCCTCGCTTTAAAAAAAAGAATCTTGCCTATACTTCCAAAAAAAAAAAAAAAAAAAAAAAAAAAAAAAAAAAAGTAAATCCCATCCTTAGACATTTTTCGCTGATTCCAAAAATAATTGCTTTTACTGTAAGACCTGCGTTCTACACATTAGTACTTAATGAAGTTCATTAAAAAAATATATCTTACTAATATATATACTATATATATTTGATTATTCTATAAGAGGGTAATATATAGATATCTTATAGATAGTTATCGGTTTATTTTTTTATATAGTAGACTGATATAATTCTTATTATTTACTTGCAAAGTAATCCTTCTATTTCCTCACAATAAACTATATATAGTTTAGTTTATATTAGAAGCTATCAGTATCACTTTTTCTACTGACTATAATTATTTTATTATGAATATGATATTCGACTATAATCAGACTACGTATCATAGTTAAAACACTAATAATAATAAAATAATCATTATATATTATCAACGTCGAAATATAAACAACGCAATCAAATAAAAAATAAAGTTGACGTAATATTAAAAAAAGAAAAAAAAAGATATACCCTTAATAACTTATAAAATATCTAAACCTTATATCCATAATTATAAAATAATAAAGAGTATATATGTATTACCAACTCTTCCTCAAACTTAATATATTTTTTGAGAGGACATATTAAGGTTTACTTTATAAGGTCCAATAGTTAAAATATTACTTTACTTTTATGATTTGAAAGCCAGATATTGATATATAAATACCTAATATGAGAAGGTTCTAGCATTATCAGTATAAATAAAATTTATAGATCTTGGTTTATAAAATCAGCGAATAATATCTAGGCTATGGAACTTAAGCTTATTCTATTATTTATATTTATCTTTTTATTTATATTTTTTATATTGTTTTTTATTCTTTAGTATTGAGTCAAAACTTTTATCCAAATTTTTTTATTTAACAAATTACCGGAAAATTCCATAAGATTGTACGCAAAGAGTAGATAGTGATATCTGTAGTGAGTCTAAATACGTATTTCTACCCATTGTTGAAGATCTGGCGTACTTAAATACTCCTTAACCCCTACCCCGCAATGGTTTCATTTTTCACGGAGAACAACCACACAAGATCGAATAAAAGTGATTCAACTGATACACATCTAACTTCGTCGAGCAGTGTGAGCTAAGCGTACTAAGGCAATCTCACATATAGCATATTAATTTACATATACACTCAACCGACGACGAACAAAATAAGTACTTTACGAGTTGAAACACTATAAAAGTAGATACATTAGTTAACTACGGACTCCACAACCTTTTGCCTTTAACTATCTCTGATACGAGCACCAGAACTGCAGTTCCTTCAAAATATTGATTTGTCTTCCAGAATATTGAAATTGAAATTCTTGAGGAAATTAGATGAGTCCGTTTCAGTAGGAGCTCTAAGTGCGAACGTTTAACGATAACCGCATATATGCGTCTAGTCTGTTTGCTGCTGTACCTTGAACTTTACCGATTGAAAGACAAAAAATATAAGTTTTGAACATAAACTATTTTTAAAGAAATTTCATCAACTATCGAGCGATCATATTCAAACCAAAATATTCCATATTCTTTGCAAATTTATTTTATTAATAACTGTAAAGGAATAGCTAAAATGGGTATCTCTCCACATACTATGAAATTTCTTTTACACAATATAGAGATTTGTGTAGTCTCTTCATATAGGGAAATATTTTTGTTTATTTAATAACTTGTTTATACATTTAGTTTCTTTAGATTTTAGCATGAGCTGACAACCAACAGTTTTTCAGCGCATGCGCTCATAAAAAAATATATAAGATATATTATAATTTTTATATACACATATTTCTTATATAACTATATATTTATAATATAATATATATATATATTAATTAAAATACATATATCTATATATAATATTTTAATAATATATATTATATATTAATAGCATATATATATTAGTGGCACTCAATTAATTTAAACATTTCTACCGTACGATTAAAGAAAATCTAATTAAACAAACAAAATAATTACATGATAATATATTATCATTTTAAATCATTACAATTAAATATAAAAAATATATTATATAGTTATTACTTATTTTATTATATTATCGGGCTATAAATCCAATATATCAATTAATTAATAAAATATTGAATCTTTTTGTACACTCATCTATTATTTCTATCGCCTACTCTTTCTGGTCTCAGTCCATAACCTCAATTTCGAAGTTTGGCCATTTTCAAATTATTTTTTTACTTAACCAAATCCAAATATATAAAAAATATTAACATTCTATAATAATACTAAACTAATCAATAAATATTGTGAAATTTATCTTATGTGAATTACTTCCTAGGCTATTTTACCAACTTACTCCAAATGCTCAATTAATTATTTATTAATTATCTATGTATCTAGTATCAATACTAGTTATGTATTACTTATACGTAGCCATTATAGAAACTTGGAAAAAGTATATTTAATATATATTCTCAGTAATAATTTAAATATAAATCTAATACATGTACTCATATTATTAACCTAAGGTGTCCGTACCATAAATTGTTTTATATCAAGTCAGATCTCCATGTCATCAAAGGACACATCGAGTGCAAACGATTATAATCGAGCCCTAGGATCAAGGTATTTTATAGATAGACTAATAAACAAAACATCGTCTATTTATTCTATAATTGAGAATGTAATCACAAATATAGGACCATATACTATATCTCGCTATCTGAATAGATATTTTATTATCACCTAGAGCTAGATAACGAATCTTATTAACAGCTACTTGAATGAAACAATTAGACGAAACCATATGACTAAAAGTATTAATTTATTTATCCACTGAGTTAGGTTCCGCATAATGAACCTTATAAATAAATTATCAAATAATAAAAATTTTAAGCTTAATAAGAAAGTTTTCAGAATTTTGATTTATTCGCTCAAACCGGTACGTATCATAATACGTGAAATACACAAACATCTTTCACAAATATTAACGTATATATCTATATTGGAGTGAATAAAGTCCTGCATACCTAAAGCACACATCGTATGTCATCTTGCGCATACTTCACGGAGAGACCAAAATAAAATGTAACTACAAATAAACCCCATATATATAACACAAAATTTATGAATTGAATTTAATAAGGTTAGTAAGTTATATGTTGTCTGAAGATGAGATTATGTCATTAAATGCATGTATTATTTTGTTAATGATTTATAATACGCCAGTGAATAATTTGTTGTTATCTGAATTCATTACAGAATTCTGATATACGTAAATTTGTTAACTAATATTATTTTTATATTTTTCATAAATGAATATTTTTTATAAAAAATAATAAACGTAAATATACTTCTAGAAAATTCTGCAAATGAATTGGATTATTTGCCGGGTTTTATGATCCATATTCTCTTGCTAGTAACGACGGGGATACTCCTCACGTATCACACTCCATTCTCTACTTCACCTACTACCCTAGGATATTTCAGCCCTACTATCTTATAACAAGTGGAAATGGAGTGAGTGTTATGAAAAAAAGTGTATGGTGTACATCTAGCTCAGTTTCATCTTATCCCGTATAGTACATTGTTAATTTTTTTCATATGCATATTGAGTATTATTATATTTTGAGTATAGATGATTTATATATATTTGTAGTTGATATATATATTGATAAATTTATAGTAACTCAAAATATATATAAAATAAAAAAATAAATAAAAAAAATAGAAATCCTCTGAATACTTATATGATATTGTTCAATACACGGCGATGTTTTATTGAGATTATCTATATACCAGCTCTCATCAACGAATCTGTATCATACATAGCAGAATTATAGTGTATTCTCCTGAAGTAGACTTGTAGCTCTGTATCGAGTAACGATTTAATATAATGTGCGTTTTTCCGTCATCACGGAACGACTCTTAGGATTCATCATGTCCACCGGAGATCAGTACTCCCTCATCTATTACCATCTAGAGCTCTGTCACTTACATAGCATATATAAACTCCGCGCGCGAAAAGCCGCGAGTCAGAACCCTCTCGCATCTCTTCTCCAGTATCCTCTGAGACAGCAACTCCGGTGTTACTATACAGATGATGATATTTCAGGTGAGATGCTCAACACGGTTCCTGGAGATTAGGGCACTACAATGCCTCATTCCATCAATGATAATTTGCACACGCTAGGAAATGCGCTGTTGTACCATCTAAATTCGTTCAAACGATGCACAAATGTCCAGGATCACTATTTAATCTATAATTTGTAGACCGCTTAGAATAATCGCTACGATGTACTCAGCGGACAACATATCTCTACATACTCCCGACTAAATAAGTACTACGACACCCTCACAGTATCATGTAAATGATACTCATTTTTTTAATCTTATACATCGTTGTTATCATTGAAGGCTCACCTATCAATAGTCGGAAATCTCAATTCGTTGAGAGGTTTGTAAATTTCATGAGTTATTTCGACATATTATTCAACTCTTTTCGAATTGGAGAAGATATTAAATGGAAATATAGGTTTAGTCAAATAGATCGAGGCTCGAGAACCACGAGTATGCTCCACAAGATAAGCGTATAAGAAGCAAGATCTTCTCGCTAAGTCTAGTCTCAGGTTCATAGGTGTTGCTAAGGTCCGCAATCACTCACCATACGCCTACCATTACATATAAAATTATTACCAGTGTACCTTGGAAAAACCAGTATATAAAACTCTCTATTTCCTTGTTTCATTTATTTTTCATCTAGTCCATCTTACCCTTATCTTTGCGTGTTTCATTGTCGTTTTGAGCCCTCACTATAACTAAACCTCTACTTTATCTCTTACTTCTATGGTTACTATATTTTGATCTTTGTATGTTAATTAAGATTAACTCATGCCTTCTTATACCACATAAAATTATTATTTGTCTAATTATAGTATCTAGTACTTACTTTCATAATTATTTATTTCTCATTCTCTATCATCACCTTTCCTTAATTACTTTCGATATCTCGACTTGATGATGGTGATGGTTGAATAATTAAACCTCTAAAATGAGTCTCTACAGTTTTAATTATGATACCCTCTATACTGCTAATTAATGCTAACGAGAGCTACCATTCTTCGATGAATCCCTCGTTGCACTCGATGGATCCCCTAACTTTAGTCCGATCACAGGTCTTTTGTATTCGATCCAACACTTTGTGATAAAACCAAGGTATGAGTACTTCTAACAAAGATCATAAGTACTGTAGAAATGAGTCTTATCTATCACACTATGCATTCAACTCATGTCCCATAAGTTGTGCAAATAGTTAAGTATTACAACTCAATTGTTCAATGGTTAAACTATTATTAAATATAGTTGGTGACCAATTAGGTTTGCGATGGAGAGTATGTTCTATAAGGCCTCTCTCACTTTTTAGTTATATTTAATTCTTTCATGCCTTTTAGATGATAAGATTAACTTTTAATTGGCTAAAATGACTGATCCACTCATTAGATTTTCAAACTTGCTATAATTACATTTTAAGGGTTATTATTTGTGATGACTTTCCTTTTTCTTACACATTAGTCATGAAGAAATCAATAATTTAATTAGTTTATCTATAAACTCGTCAAAATTCTTAAGAACATCTCCCTGAATATATTAATTCATACATGTAATACGTTGATTATATGTCAAATGTGCTCGTTAGATAAGCATAGGGTTATCGATATATCCTTCAAGGATAACAACTCACTAATTTACACTCACCAGTTCTTCAAAAAATTCCTACCTAAATGATAGCAAATCAAATTTTTAATTCTTATTATTCAATTTTTATAGAAGTTTTCAAAATCTACATCTTCATTAAATACTCTTTTTTTGAGAAATCTGGATTATTCTTCACCCTTATATTCCATGAGCTCTTTATTTTAAACTTTTATACTATAAGAAATATCTATCTTAATTGAGAAAAAATTCAGAATATTATTAATAAATCTCTTTAATATTTATCGAGTTAGTACACAATTATAAGTATGTAGAACTAATTTATTATTACACATGGGTAAATTTCCGAAATAATAAGAGTATGGCATTGCGCTGGAAATTGATTTAACTTCATCGATTGAGTTTCAAATCATTACTATTCCAATATTCAATCATGAGTAACTCATATGCTGTGACTTGTTTATTAATCCTTCTAGATATTTATTATCTATCCCTTACAAGTTTTTTTTTAGCTTTCATTGCCTAGAACTTTATGTGTAACCAAATTAGCAAGAATTCTTAAAAGTAATGAGGATAACATTCCTTCAACTGATTCCTAAAAAGTATCAAGTAATTATGTTAAGATTCTCAAAAGATTTTATGTGCCTAAGAAAACCCATTCAACTGGTAACTTTACTTTATCTTTATATTATATATATAATATTTATATTTCAATATTATATATTATTATATTAACTACATTCTGTATGACTCAAATTTTAACTTATAACTTTTAATTAACTTATAAATATCTAGTGACACCATTTAGTATTATCATGAGAATTAATTTGTTAGGAGAAAAATCATGATTTATTATACTTTTTAATACCTGTTCGTAAGTTTATCATTATGTAATCATCATATAAGTATCTCTAGGATACATATTTGTATTATTTAATCATTCGCTGTCCTATTTATTTTACTTATCTCTAATGGGGGGCATTTATTTAGTAAACTCAGTGTTGTTGTTCTACTATCAATCACTCAGATCAGTAATCATCAAGGGAGGAAGTAGTGTGAGATGCGCAAAAATAGTTAAGGCCGACGAGGCGTTGGGTAGTCAATTAATCAGACACACGTGAGGGCATATTATTCCGGGAGAGACCGGAGCATAGCGAACCATGGCATCGGCGTATTCGTAACGACGCAAATCGTGGTAGTGGCTAGAAAACTATAATTGTAGCAACCTACACGGCCCCCTGTGAGATTTTCCCTCCAGAATATAATATGTATTCTTCATAATCAAGGCTAACTCTACTTGATTGGCATTTACAACTCCTTGAAGCAGATCATTTGTACCGAAAAGACAAAATAATCCGTTTTATAGTTACCTTTAATTGTTTTGTGAAAATCTATGCGAGAGGCCTTCTCGGATCCACACCAGAGCATCGCACGCACACACATACATATATATATTTAGAAGACATCACTCCAAATATAGATTCCCATCATTCTGGTTACGAATGAACGAGGACGCCGGTCAAACATAAATATAACAGTTTCGGATTTACTTCTTTAAACATCTTTTCGCTGAACATTTTGAACAGAAAACACCAATGAAATATTTATGTCTATTAAAATCAAATAAAAGTGTCTATTATCAGTCTGAATCTATCTTAGCTCTTCGCATATCTCGCAGAAAGGCTATTCTTATTTGAATCAACAACCGCATTATTATAAAAGTACATATAATAATAATAATATAATAATTATTAAATATTATATAATATCATAATAATATATATTCAATTATAAATTACCATTCATTGAGACTATTCTGAATCAGAATATACATAAACCTAAGAATTAAAAATATACATAATTCATACTATTATACATATTTATACTTTTAACTTAATTTGCAATTAATTTAAATATTATATTGAAATATATTCTCTTCTCTATTTATAAATGTTTATATACTATATACGCTATATACCCGTTACCAAGTTTAGTGTTATACGGTCACCTACGTATTTCGTCGGTCCACATTCATTGTCTTTCAATTATATCTAATGAGTCAAACGAGTTTTATCGAATAAATTTAAAAAATTGATATATGCTTTGAAAAGAAATAAGTAATAGTTTATGACAGTTTTGCCTAATCATTTTCCTTCGTAGCAGTTTTGTTTGTAGAGCTTTATTATTTATTTATTTATTTATTAATTTCATTATTATTTATTAGTTATTATTAATTAGGATTATTTATTACTTTATATAGGTATACTTTTTCATTCTTTTCTAATTTTTATTTTTCTTTTTTACACGGTTAATTGGCCTCTGATTCAATAATTGAGTGCATGGCTGTATTGGAAGATTTGAGGTATATTTTTACCCTTTAAACGTTGTTACATTTGTGTATAGATTATCTGCAGATAAATTCCACACTCACGGACCTCCTGCGTGATAACAAGTCGTGAAGAGGCAAATATACAGCTCTCCGTCATTAATCGGAGATATGCCAGTATTATCGATGGGATAGATCAAAAGTGGGGCTCTGCATTTAGGCCCTCCAACCTGATTCAAAAAATATATAAAAAAGTATATTATAAAACGGTTTCTATTGTAAAAATATATATATATATCAATTTGATAACTGTATGAATATTAGGTTTTATTAGGTGTTCTTTATTCTTAATTAGACCAAAGAAATAAATACCTATGTATATATGTACAAACTGAGCTAGAAAATTAAAAATCACAGGTTATACTCTAAAATAATATCTCCCTATTACAGTAGCTAATGCGCACGCTGCCGTGTCCTTCTCGAGAGAGTGACTTGTATCGGTCTCTCTCGGGCGCGCAGTGAGTATAACTGCACGTTGGCGTTCGCAAATCAAAACAAAAACAGTTGCCTGCGCCTCTCTTACATTATGTTCGACACGCTATGACTGATGAACGATATTCCCACTTCCCTAAGCTAACCGCGTGCTCTTGAACCCACAGCAGGTCGAAGTGGACGCAAGACAAACAAATCATATTCTTATTGAATTACCAGGAATAGTCTTTCAGAAAAAGAAATCATCGATCCTTATTACATTTATCACTATATTAAATCATATCAGAATTTAATAAGTTGAAAATAATAGAATTAGTTGAAGGAAAACCGAGAATGAAGATAAATATGACAGATCTCTACCCTGACATTTCCTTATTTAAACTCCGGTTCTTGACAGAGAAATGCGGCGACTAATCTCGTCGAATCAGTACTTTAATCTAGATCATCTCATTAAGAACTACTGTAATCTCATCGTACACTACTCAACAATCACTAATCCCCCTGTTGATAATAATACAATGAACAGTGTTTAATTTTGGGCATATAAATTAACGTTCTTATGACATCCACTTGTTCTCACCCTTTATAACACTTACAACTCTGCCGAGTTGAATTTTCGAACAAGTCATGTGTAACAGTCTACCAAAAAAAAAAACTGTACTTTCTGAAGCGTCAGATGAGAAACGACCTGGTATACATGTTGCGAAATTTCATGTTCCTGAGCACAAGCAATTAGTCTTACAATGAGACAAAACCCCTGTTATATTTCAGATATTTACGAGCACGACCACAATAGTCATTCTTTAGCTTTGCTACAGGATTATACTTTCTGACAATCCTCCGCAAGAACCTATTTAATGGAATACCATTAAAATGACATGATAATCAGTCACGTTTCAGAGTCATGATAACATCGAAGTACTTTCTGAACCATGAATTTGCAAATGATTTATAATGTAAACTACCTCATGGCGTATTCGCCCTGTCAACACAATTATTATTTCAACAACATTATCACATAGAGATGTATCCAATATCAAATTTCTTAGAATTTGTTCATCCAAGTATAGATATAGCCTTCTGAACCAAGTTCCGAGTTTAATCAATCGACGTTAAGATTTTATAACCTTCACAGCTATCCTCCACCAAGATATCCACTGGCTTATGAGCTTCCTTACTCAACGATCCTTTAATAACTATAGGAAATTATATTTTTAAAAATGGCCATCATATTGCTATGTATATTTGATGCAGAGCTTATTCTTTTGACTACTATATTTGAAGATATTATTCGAACCGCAAAATTTTAATTAATAGAGGTATGTCGAATGTTTCTGATAATAAGCGCATGAGAAACTTCCAACTATCGAGAATTGGAATATGTCACTCGACCCCGTGATATCATTTATCCGGATTTTTATTTTGTTCCGATAACTTTACTTATTACTATCATTATATCTATTGACTAATACCGTAGACACTTTTTTTTAGGCCAGTTATATATTCATTATTTATTTATTTATCGTTATCATTTCAATATATTAGCGATTATAATTTTAGTCCATATCAAAACTAATATCCACGGTATTTATTTTTAGCAGAGTTTCTTAATAACTAGTTTATGCATGAGTGGTACTGTTTATTGGTGATTTATTCATATTAATTTTCCTTGAGCTTAACACGTTATTGTATTCGGCGACCACCTTGGTCGAGAAGTATCGAATCCCTTATCCATTACACATCCTCATTTTCATATCTGGGTGAGAATTTCTCTAATTAAGAAAAAACAACGAATTTCCGGGCCTTTTCTTTAGTATATCTGCCAATATTTATAAGTGATTTGGAGTTAGCAGTTTATTTTACATTCATTTTAACTTTTTATAGAATATTAATTCTAATAGATTTTATTTTATTATTTATTATTATTTTATTTTATTATTATATTATTTATTTATTATTATTTATTATTTTTAAGAGTATATCTGTTCCTATTACTTTTATTTTATATTTATATTTAACTCCAAGTGTCTTTTATTATTGTATTATATATTAATTAATATATTATGAAATTGAGTTGGGAATTTTAATTTCTTTTTCTAAGTTCGTCGACTTTTTATTATTGATTGGTCGCTTATTATTCATCAATATATATGGTTATTTTATTTAAGAAAAAACTTTCACCCCGGCCCCGCGAGCTTGCGAGCGGCATCCGGTCCGCTCTGGGGGGGGGGGGGATGAAATAGAGGGGGGGGCCGAAGCCCCACCGACAAAATCATAAAATAGTAGTAAAGAATATCCAAATACTCAATTCTATTTCATGTCAATGTGTTCTACTAGCAACTGCACACATCATCAAATTTAAATCTGAAATAAATAGACTAAGCACGGCCTAAGCTATGATAATAAGACTAAGGTGTTTTAAGCACTATAAAAAATATATGACAAATTCTTTAATTTTTCTTAATACCTTATATATGAGGATTTTTATTTAATAATGTGCAGTATTACCTCAAGCATTTAACCTCAATTCATTGAAATGAGATATTGTCTTTAGTTTTTCGTTCCTGGATTCAACATCTTATAAATAGCCTATATATAAAATAACAATTATAGTGCTGAGGGAGATTGTAGACTACTATAGAGATGGGTATTATCGTGCGGGAGCAGTACTAGATGCACTTTTTGTATATAGGTATTATTTATAATATTATTATATTATGTATATTATTTTTATATATATATATGCACGTAATAGTAATAATTTTAAAGGTTATATTCATATACTATATATTATATTTATCATAGTAGTAGTAGTGTAAGTCTATATATTATTAACTTATATAGCACTCTACTGCTACTATTTCTCACTCTATATTAAAATAGTATATATGTATATCTTATATATTACGTATATATATATAATAAATGGACTTATTTTTTCAATTATTTATTTCTACCATTTTCCCGGTTTTTACGGACTCATCTACAGGCGAAAGCCACTTTATATACATTTATAACTTCATTCCCATCTAAAATGCTTGCCAAATTGTTTCAACATTCTTTCGTAAATTACATATTTACGGTAATATCAAATTTTATAAAATGATTTAAAATATATACTGCCTTTGAAATATTAAGTCATGGATTAATGTTACCAATTAAATAATACGTGTTAACAAACTATTTCCAAATTTTTTGTGGCTTAGAATAAAAATTAAACTTTCGAATTGGAGAAGTTTCGAAATCCTAGAACTCTCAGCTCTCGCATGCTACGAGTAAATTAAGGAACTTTGTAAGTAAATCGTGTCAATATCATCCTGACAGGTCTTTTAGTAAATCTTAATTGATAGAAAAATAAATGATTATCCTATCCGCAAAGCAACTCAAACTTCATATATATATAACAAAAACGTGTAATAAAAAAGGCACAGCGATTATCTCAAGAGACGCGCGAGAGCTATGTTGTTAAAGAGTGTTTCGTTACAGTATCATCAACAACACCCACTTATTGACCTATTTCTAAATATAAACATTTAACACGATTTATATTTATCAAGGTAAACACGAACATATATGTGCTCAACAATCGAGTTACACAACTCACAATTAATAGATAGTTCACCTGCATATACACACTATTCAATTAGAAATATAGAATCCGTTTTGTCAAATCTCAGAATTATTCGCAGCTTTGTAATTATATATAAATTCGACGAGTAATAATGTTCTCCAAATTAGGCTTGACGAATCGTGAAAATAAGTTGATAAAATAAAATTTTGTAATTATCACTATTAACAACCTAAATTTCTCTGGGTTAGGCAAATCCCCTAGTTACCAATTTAAACGATTCTACGAATTTATACATGCCTCAAGAACAGGAAAATGAAAAAAAATACAAGCCATCTGGCAAATCACTCCTTGCACAATTCACTGCGGGCTAATACATTTACATAAGTTAAATATATCAAGTTTATACACAATCTGTTGTATCAAACCCCAAATTTAAAAACTAAAATTCGTTTACGGATATAAAAAAAAAAGTGATAATATATAATTATTGTTTCAGGCACCTTTAAACTGTATCATGTAATATCCCATACCACCTCTCAAAATTCACACATAATGCTAACAATCTTATCTATCAAACAATACACACTTCCAATACCCATTACATGATACGAATAATAATATATGACTCTAATCATCGGCGCGGAAAATTATTAATCTTACATAGTCTTAATTGAAGATTAATAATTCCTATTTTAAATTATTCTTGACGTAATTCCAAATTAAATACTCAATTAATTTATATTGCACATTAAAGCTTCTGTATTCGTTGATTTTCCCCATTATTTTAAGTATTCAGCAAAATGAATTCAAGTTTTTTTTATATCTGTGTAATTAAAGGGATAAACCATATTTAAATTGTAATTTCTATATTGTGAATAAACTTTTTCACGCAACATGGTATTTCCTGGAGCGACAAAGAAATAGACAAGCATGTTGTAAGTTTCAAATAAAAAATTATCTAAGTTCATGGATATAAGTTTAAGTTAAATTTTTTGAAAGAAAACATCTGACTCTCTATAGTCTGGACATGTCTACTCTCTACTCGAATACAGGGTAAACACATAGAACGCACACACATACATTGAAGGCATTTATCATATTTAAAAAATACTATAAAGCTTAAAACTCCATTTCAGCATCTTAGAAAATTTTTTTTAGAAACTCTAAACATTATATTCATGTAAAAATTAATATTGAATAGAATACTAATATGCAAATAATATTAATAATAATACTTCGAAGAAATAAGTAAGTATAAGTTTTCAATATGTAACAATAATTTATTTTATAAAGTTATATTACTCATCTCATTATATATATATATATATATATATATAATATTATACCTATATATATATATCAGCCTGTCCTATCTCTCTATCTATATATCTAACTATACTATTCGTTGAATAATATATGATCATCATATCATATTATTAATATTTACTATCTGCATCTTCATTATAATTCTATAATATATATATATCCCACTCAAAACATTTCGGTTTCTTATTATTATAAAATCACGTAACAACATGAACAATTTTTCTTCAAATAAATCATGAATGATAAACTTTTTAATTATATATTTCATTTACGATTCTACCTCTAATATTTTAATCACGATTGTATCTCTTTTTATTTTCATTTTATACTCATTTCTCCACCCTAAAAATTATTATTTTTGAATTACGGCGAATTTAACAGTTTATTATTAATTTCTAATTTTATATTATGGGATTTATATCTGCCAAATATCTATGGCTAAGGGTTTCCTCATTTCAGGATTATTAATTTAATATTTCAGATCTTTCTATTATTTTTATTTTTAGACTATTTTAATTACTTTTTTTTGTATCTAAATTTGAAGCTCATGTCAATTCGAAACATAATAAACAAAGTTTTCACATAGTGGAGCTATTTACATTAAACTACTGGTATTACATTGCAGAATTTATAAAATTTGCCTTTATTAAAAAGTCGCAAGATATATGAACTATATATTCATTATTATCAAATGTCCATATAAGTCCCTTTTTATTCGTCGCCTCTAAGTTAGTTTGCTTCTATGGCTTTTCTTTCATTTTATCCATTATGTTGTTACTTTTCTACGTAGAGTCGTTTATCTTTCATGCTGATAATAGATGTTAATCTTTAGCGCTCAATAAACAGTCCCCAACCTTCATAAAGCTACCATTATTGCCATTTTTAACATATACCATTCTCGACTAGTTAAATCTTAACGCCTACGCAGATTTTAAATGAAACTTACTGAAGATGTCAGAAATATTTGCTGATGATACTTCTATCCTAATAAATAATAAAAATCACTCGGTCCCCCATCCCCCCCCCCAATGTGCAAATCCAGAGGAAGGAGTATAAAATAATCATTAATACAAATTTTTTCTTTTATTTCACAAAAAAAAACATATATCATTCTTCCATTCATTTCTTTTTATTATTTACTTTATAATATATATATAAACCGAGAGTCGTGAAACAAAGACAGGTGCTGGACATGCAGTTGTAAAAAAAATAATATATAATATATATATATAAAATTACTATATGTATTGCTATTTAAAATCATTACTATCATTATATATTATTATTATCTTAAACTATAATATATTAATAAATATAAATAATATATATAAATTAAATATGATGATATAAATAAAAAAAAAATATATAAATATATAATTAAAAAATAATTAAAATATAAATTATATAAATACTTTCATCTGCTCACTCCTATAAATTGAGAAGGACCACAATTACTGAAATTTTTTTACAGGAATACCCGGCTGTGCACGATCCGTGCGGTTCACAGTCGAGTGATAGAGATATATAAAATCGCTGGGGCGTGAAGACAGAGCAAAAATACAGTAAAGGGGCCTATGTATTTCTGAAAATGTGATAATCTGCTGCAAGATAAGAGAGAAGAGAAGATAGACAGACAAATACACTATTAATTACAATATTCTATTTATATTATATAAATTATAGATTGAGAGCTGAAGGAGTTTCAGTGGGGGCCCGCCCCACCCCCCCGATCTGCTCCGGGTGAGTCTGCCCGTCTTCGACTCCAAGAAAGCTCAGAACATGCAGTAAAACATATTAATATACCATACACTTAACTACGGTAGGCGGAAAAAATTTATTAATATTCGAAGGTGAGGGTTTGTAAATCTAAAGTAAAAAAAAAAAAAATAACGCTGGAAAAAATTTAAAATTGTTAAAATGTAGAAAAAATTTTTAGATAATGAATAATCTATTGAAAGAACGAAGGACCTCTTACGCCTATCCGTTGGAAAACGTCAAGTTTGCCCAAATTCCGATTTTTTTGATAACTAATAGTATACGCAGGGTAAAAACCACAAAAGGAGACCAAAAATTCAGGTTCCCTCGCCATTACCGGGAGGACCGCGAAAACTCGTCCCCCTCTGCGGGTCGAAACCCCTAAAAAGAAAAAAAAAGAAAAATACAATGACGTCATACTTAGAAAGCCATGAATAAAAAAAAAAATTGGTAACCTTGCCTCGTACCTTACTGCATGACAAAGGGGTAATAGAACATAGTGTTATAACGCCGCAGATCCTTGATAGCAGTTATACCATTTCACGCGTAAATGTGTATGGCTGATCTAAATTAAAAAGTTATTAGATTAAACTAACTATCGATCTTTTTTCTTTGTGAAATTTTCAATGTATGAAATGGTTGAAGTCGCTTCAACGATCAAAAAATACTTTGTTTTATTTCTTTTGGGTTGGCGGGCCTAATTTTCTCTTGCCACTGCTGTAAGATGTACCTTGTCCATTTAATCCGTTTTCCCTTAGATGAGTAAATTAGTTCTAGAATCCGTACTAGTTCTGAAGACTACTCGTAACATGAGCACTACACGGGGCTGTAACTTTGATTTATGGCCGAGTAGACGCGGTGAATTGCGACTTTCACCTCGAAGACGGCTGAGTTATCTCTATAATACAGCTAATTAAATTAATATCCCTATAAAGCCATATCATCGCCATTATAAATTGGATTGAGTTGGGTATTCTGATTGCAGAGTTCCGTAATTAATAAAATTGTCGAACTCTGTTATACAGATCTAAATCCCTCACTGTCTGGCCCCCTCATACAATCAAAACTCTTGCATATCTATTCTGCTCCTCTCGTATAACTGTCCCTAACCTTCCTTCTCGCATCATCCGGTAGATAGTTCTCCTACGACCTCACGATCATCCTCACCTGCCTCTCCCTCCAACTCACTCAAATAAATACTTCTGGTATTATCAAAATTGATTCATAGTATTCGTCGCATTTACACCTATTCTCTACCTTCCTTTCACGGAATATCTTACTTCTCACGCCTCCTTTCTACGTCAATGTAGTGATCTACGATACCATTCGTTTTTGCTCCACTTATCACGTTTCCCTCGATCGTTAATTTGGGTCCCTGTTCCTTTCGATCCGATCATTCTTGAAGTGATATTGAAGATAAAGGAAAAATGTCAATAGCACTTGTTCGTTCCGGCAATATAAATAGTACAAAAAAGAAATTAAATATTATTAGTAATTTATACTTATATCATTATATAATATATATATAACACTCTTTCTAAATAATAATATTATAATATACCTTATATATCACTAAATATATATACTAATAATAATAATATATACAAATATATATATATATATATATATATATATATTATCGTCAGTTGCCCCTGGTTCCCCGGAACTGGGGATGAAGGTACAAGGTCATGAGTCGCCAACTTTGTAATCCATGAATGCGAATAGTTTAATGGCCGAATTGCTCCTGCTTCTAAAATACTCCTCTATTTGTTTCTATAATAAACTTAAAATAAATTGGAATTTAAAGTTTCAACAGCTTCCGAATATTCTATTGGTCACTTGAAGTTACGGCAGTACAGTCCTTTTCGGAAAAAAAATGCAGAACGAAAGCATTTGACACTGCATTGTTGGATAGAGTGCCAAGAATTCACTCAACTTTGAAAGCTGAGTTTTTTCCTAAATTCTTTCTTCTTGGGTCAGTTTTAGAACTTACGTATAACTTTAAATTTTGCAGATATAAGATATAAGTGACTATAAAATGTCATAAGAATCTCTTGCAAAACTAACATTAAGTATGGATTTGCACAAAAACTTTCCTTACTTTGAAAGAAGAACGACCATACCGTAAATGAATTATTTTAATTTCAGTCAGCACATCATACATAATGTCCGACAAAAAAGATTATTTCCAAGATATCCTTTTTTTAAAGTTCGAAAACTAAAGTAATGCAGTTTTCCGGAATTCTTTGTAAATTTCAATCAAAAATAGTTTTGATTATTTTTACACAAATAAAAATGGTAAAAAGGTAAAAAGATTTCCATATAGCTACCCATTTGTTTTCAAACGCAGGGCTCGTTCGCAAAGCTCGCGCAGATTTATATTTTATAACTCAATTTATAATATACTTTCAGCCACTTAATATGAAACCGAATTTCTTAACAATGTGAGGAATTTAATTCTGTGGCTGTGGTAAATGGATCAATGTATAAAAAAATTATTTTTTCAAGAGAGTAAAAAAATAATTTTTTTTATTACTGCATTCCTCACAATGGTATGATATTTTTTAAAATCGGTATATCTATAGTGAAGTTGTTTTTAGTTGAGTATTCTAAAATAAAATAAAGATAAATATTATAAATATTCTTAAAAGTAAATATAAATATCATTTGTATAAAAAAATTAATTATTTTTATATAATTTTTATTCTTTAAAAAAAAGTTACATTTTATTCGTTGAAGAATAATGTTTTCTGCTTTGGTCTTATAACTTTTGAGAGATAACTAAGTCATACGAAGCTAAGAAAAGAGTAAAGTTCTACAAGAAATTGGATTGCCTCCCTTCTCATTAAGAAGTTAGACAAGATCTTCAACTAGGCCTACTTAACTACCTTCTCATGATCTCAGAGATCTTTAAGATTGTTTGTTCTCTAAATAACAAATTAACAATCCAAGAGAGTCTCCAAGAGTTGGCCAGAAGAACACCCAGCGTCCTTTTTAGCCAACCAAATATACTACCTTCCTATAGCCAGTCCTGTTTAATTGTCGATTCTAATTCAACTATATAGCTCATTGCTATACGTCATCGTTTCTATCTATTTAACATCTATATTATTATTATTATTATTATTATTATTATTATTATTATTATTATTATTATTATTATTATTATCGTAACAAACACGGAGGCGGAATAAAGGTTTTTGTCCTGGAGGCTGTTCAGTCTGCTGTGATGGAACAGTATTGTACGGTGAATGAACTATTTGAATGTCTTCCAATGAAGGTCAGTATTAACAATTCTAATTTTTTGCTGTTATCAATATATACACCCCCAAGTGGTTCGATAGCTCAGCTTAATCAGATGTTTTTTCAATATATTGACCGGCTGACTGTCGAATGCAGGAGGACTGTTGTTATAGGTGACAAGTATAAATCTCATAAATCCCTTAAACGTGCCTTCTTTTGACGTATTTATTGACGAGTTTTTGCAAAGATCATTTTTATCTTGTATTAATGGTCCTACAAGATATTCTTTGGAGAACCCGATCACTAAGCATTCGATTCTTGACCAGATCTGGTGTAATTTTGATGATGTAAATTATTCAGCAATGGTCGGGTGTGAGATAACTGACCATTTAGAATTTAAAATTTTGCAGATATAAGTGACTATAAAATGTCATAAGAATCTCTTGCAAAACTCTAACATAAGTATGGATTTGCACAAAAATTTTCCTTACTTCGCAGGAAGGCCGACCATACCGTAAATGCAGTTTTACTTTCATTCAGCATATCAAAATGTCCGACAAAAAGATTATTTGCAAGATTTTCTTTTTTTCAAAATTCGAAAACTAAAGTAATGCAGTTTTCTGGAATTCTTTGTAAATTTCAATTGAAAAATGGTTTTGATTATTTTTACACAAATGAGAATGGTAGAAAGATTTCCCTGTAGCCACCCATTTGTTTTCAAACACAGGGCTCGTTCGCCAAGCTCGAGCAGTTTTATATTTTATAATTCAATTTCTAATATACAGTACTTTCAGCCTTCTAATTTACTGATTTTTCCTTCTCAGCAATGTTTAAACTCATATGTATATTTAAAGTTTCTGGTTCAATTATGACAAAAACATGCATAAACGAGAAACTATGAACAAATCTGATCAAATATTGAGGGGCATTGCAGTTTAGAATTAGAAAAGCAGACGAGTCTCGATAAAACATTGCAATCGTTGGTATAAGGTTTTAATTAAATCGAATAACATCATCGTAAAAAAATATTCAAAGATTCAATATAATTAATCGGCAGTTGTTTATTGCAAGGAAAAATATTTACATTAGTAATAGTTTTACAATTCCCTTCTCCGATGACAAACAAACAAAAATGATCGAACCTAAAAGAATATCTGGAAGCAAACTATTCTCTTAATATGTAATTAGTGATCTCAGAAGGGCGACCAGACGCTGGCCCTTGTCATGGTTCTTCAGTGTGATTGGCATATGTGTCCTGAACGCATTTTTAATTTATGGTATGAAAGATCCGCCAACTTTTATTGTTTAGAAAAATGAAAGCATGGGTCAGGGTCAACTATGAATCCCTTGCCAAGGATCTCATCCTCCCACATGCAAGGGAGCGTTTCCAAAGTACTACCATCAGTACCACTTTAAAATCTTGTATAAAACAGTGTTTTCCCCGAGATTCAACCACCACAGGCAAAGCGTCGTCGACAGGAAGGTTTTCCCTTTTCAAAAAGACGCTGTGTATTTTGTTACAAAGAGGCAGGTGTCGAAGCAAAGCGAAACGTCAATTAAGTCCTGACGTTTTGTGAGAAGTGCGGAAATGCTTGCTGCACAGTGCGCCATACTTCACATATAGTATATAGATCTTGTTCCGATAATAATATATATATATATATATAGTATATATAGAGAGTATATATATATATATATATATATATATATGTATACATATATATATATATATATATATATATATATATATATATATATATATATATATATATATATATATATATATATATATACTGTATATGGCACGTCGTGTAGAAATGGATGGGTGTGCGATTTCACATTATATATATATATATATATATATATATATTAATATATATATATATATATATATATATATAGAGAGAGAGAGAGAGAGTATATATATTGTGTATATATATATATATCGTATTTTTTTATTAAAGGTTTGCCACCTTGGCATATTCTTACTTCGTAATGGTAGTAATAATTGCATAAAGTTATATATCTGAATGATTTAAAATAAAATATGAAAATAATAAATTAAATCTAACCTTACTTTACTTATAACTCTTTTGAAATTCTGTAGCTGAAGTCCATTCTTGTCGTTTTTTGACGCATATAAGTCAACACAAGATAATAAAAACAATTTTGGACAATATCCCTTTCAGTTGCAAGCGCAACGAGGGCATTCAGTCATCTTTGCCCTATTGTATCTGAATAACGGTTTTAAATCTTTTAACCTAGAAAGCATCTTTCAACTTCAACAGATATTGGAGTAGATATTAAAATTTTTAGCAACTTTAATGTTTGAAAAGTCTGATCTGTTTCATTTTCCATAATGTAGTTAAAGAATAGAGCCCTTTCCTGAGAATAAAAACTTGTTAAAATATATAATCAAGTTCACTCTACTCCCTAAAGATGTTAAAATGGACAAACAGTTAGTCTCTTTTAAATGCAACTGGAAATGAGGTCTTATAAAATTAAAGGGTGTGTCTACGCTAGTCTGAGATATTATTATGTCATACACTCATATTCAGCAGCTTTTCTAATTTTGTAGTACCCAGAACACATAACTATGCTTATTATCTTTATCTTAGAAGCGTACATTCCATTTTTTCTCCTTCAGCTAAATCATGAATCTTAACTAACTCTGCTAGTTCTCTTGCTATTATCAGAAGGACGTCTGGCTTTCATTATTGAATTATCGTCTTCAACAATCAACTTGTTACATTATATGGCGAAAAACGGTGCGAAAAAATACAAAAGTAGAATCAGTCAATAATCTTTGCAAACCTCCTGCTATCGTTCTTTGCTTGTTTTGTTTCCAAATTTTTCCAAGCACTCTACCGATGGCTCTCTATGTCGGCAAAACTAGTAGTTTGCAGTTCGGATATACAAATTGCATTTTGTTTAAACAGTCCTTAGAAGTCCGTCTCCAATACTTATTCCAGAGCATCTCTGATTAGAAAAAAATGACGAGGAGAGATTTCTAAAGAATTCTCCATCTTTCTGCAATATATATATATATATATATATATATATATATATATATAGCATATATATATATATATATATATATATATATATATATATATATATATATATATATATATATATATATATATATATATATATATATATATATATATATAATATTAATAATTAAATATTAATAATAATAATTATAATTAGTTTAATAATAATGATTAATAATAAAAACATTTGATGATATTGCTAATTTCAACAATACAATTATTTAATAATAAATAAATTTAATAATACAATGATAATAATTATTTTCATAATAATAACTGCAGGACAATACAAGGCGAACACGCTAATCGCTCCAAATTAGTATATTTATTGTATTACCAAAGTTAAGACGTAAGGATTTTTACATGACTGGTATAAGAATGGAGCGAAATGATTGCTCTCACGTCACCCAAAATAACTACATACAACTGATGCAAGTATGTTTATTCAATTTCTAATTATAGATGAAACCATCGTACGTTTCTGCCTTTTTACAAAACAGTTTTTAAAATTTTCATTCAATTTGTTAGATATTAATAGAAACATGGTGCATAAAATATACGAAATTTCAGAATTTACGCCTAATGAAGGAGGAGCGGTCGCCCCATTATCGTCTATATAGTATATATATATATATATATATATATATATATATATATATATATATATATATATATATATATATATATATATATTTTAATGAAAAATTTACTTTTTTTCAAAAATAAACATTTTTTTTCGTTTTTTTTTACATTAAATTAATTTTTCAACGCAAGATTAGAATAAATTTTTAGAATTACGTATACTCTTAAACATATATATATATATATATATAATATGTATATGTATGTATTAAAGTATATATATATATATACAATTGTATATACATATATATATATATATATATATATATATATATATATATATATATATATATATATATATATATATATATATATATATATATATATATATATATATATATATATATATATATATATATATATATTGTAATTTTTTAAAAGGGCTATGTAAATTAATGGGGAAAAAACGTCAATCTTCAAATGTTTAAAAATAATAATAACAAACAAAAATTAACAAAAATCTATAGAACAACTCCTAAAAGGACTGAATTACATAATCCGTACCTGAAAAGTGGGGGAGGGGGAAGGAAAAAAAAACTAAAATTATGGTGTGGGAAAAAAATGATCCACGCGTATTCGGACATATAATTGGGCCACCCGTACTCGCGAGGTGAATTCTCAGATCTTTTTACTAAGTTATTTTTCTTTTTAGACTATTTAATTACATTTTATTTTTGACTCAAAATTTGATCTCATCAATAAACAATAAAAATAAAGTTGCAAATACTAGAACCAAACCTTAATGACCAGAATTTTATAAAATTGCCTTTCGTAATGGCGAGGTAATGACAGCTTATATTATTATCATTATAAATGCCAAATAAGCTTATATTTCTCGTCCTAGTTTGCTAATTTTT
>JABUQX010022673.1:15000-29562 GCA_015478945.1 Trachelipus rathkii | reverse complement strand
GAGAGGGATTGCTGATATGCTTGCTAAGCCGAGGTTTGCATTAGCAGTAACTGTACCTGCTGTCAGAGAACAGTAATATGTAGTCGGTAAAGGAGTAGGCAGTTGAGGTTATAGGAAGAGAGACTCTGGTGAGAGTGTTAGGTTGGAACCAGAGCAGAACAGAGAGCAAAGAGAAGAAAATCAGGAAAAGAAAGGAACAGGCGGAAGATAGAAATCAGAAGGTAGCTGCAGAGATTGTGTGCGTTATCATATGTCGTTGAAAGGCTAGTGGTTTTGGATGGAACAGAACAGGAAAAGACATTTGATTATAAGAATCATTGGGAATAATTTGTACTGAAATGTTTTTGGAAAACTTAAATTTTGCTTTTTTGAATTAAGAAAAATAATTTATTAGAACGTGGAAATTATTATGTTTCACATGTATGTAAGATAAAGAATAACTATGGATACATCCTCTGATCGGTTGAGGAGCATTATTAAAATTTGTATAAGATGGTATGGTAGTGTGAATCGTTATTGAAAAAGTTTGGTATTGGAAATTAGGAGTTGTATAAGTGTTGAATAACTGTGATTGGCATGCCAGACATGTATGAATTTATAGATTCTGTGTAAGGAAAGGTTGCAATGGAATCTATTTAAATGTAAAATCTGTGATGGATACTCGACGTGCTCTGCCGAATCTTCATGTGTTCATGGCTCAATCAATACGGAACTGTCAAGCATGGTGGAATGCTTGAGATTGGGATTATTCTATAAGTCTATAATAGTATAATAGTAAGTTAGTAGACAAAACTGAAGTGAAATCGAATAAGTTCGACTGAAGGTGAGTGTTATATACATTGACGTAGGTTTAAGATAATTGTAGTTACATTTGAAGAATTGGCTCAGCATGGGAATGATGATGGAAGTGACGTAGAGAATTAGAATAGAATGCTATAAGAGAAAACTGGATCAATTAGATAAATGTGGACGAGCGAGAATGGAATATATAAGTGGGACAGCGGTTGCGTAATGTTATATGATTGGATGGACGAGGTGAATGTTATGAAGTTGAAGCTGAGAGGTTTACGACATGGATGGTTATGCGAAAAGATGTGGGGGTTGGGCTAATTAGGATTTATTGATAAGGCGGAGTGTATGCTGATAAAAGCTTGGAATCTTATAGGTCGGTGTGATAAAGTTGAGTGCGATCGTAGGAAACGTCTCAAAAGTGGGAACGAGACAGATTATAGAACGAGGACTCATGGTAGGTTAGTAGGTTTATCTGGAGGATCGCCAGTGTTGTTTTATGGACTGGGTGGTCTGATGAGGCGGAGATGAAATATACAGGTTTTATGTAATTATAGGATCGATAGTGTGACCGATAAGTTGTATGATAGTAAGAGATGTTGTTGGCTCGAAGTCTAAGTGAGGTGTACATAATTATTATTATTATGTATCGTAGTATATAATATATATATATATGATATATAATATAGTATATTTTTTTTATATTTTAATTATTAGTTATATATAAAGACGTCGGCTAAGCGATCAGTGGCAGATAGCCCCCCCCCCATGCCAGCGATGCGAAAGCACTACGACCAAACCAGGAGCGAAGGGGTCCCATGGGTGCTAAACAGTGCCGGGGTTGGCAGCAATGTGGAGCTAAGTTCTCTCCTTGGCTTGGCCATGCCGTCTTTGTCTGATACGTTAAAAAATGAGTACACGCCGCCTCCTAAGTTAGGGTCTGCCCGTGGCGGGTGTGTTTATCTTAAAAAAAAATACAACATATTACATAAATTCATGATTTAATCTTCGGTTTGACATTCGAGTAACATCTGTAATCACTAGGTCCGATTGGACAGCTCCTCAGATTCTTGCTCTTCCTTTATTTAATGTTTTCAAATGTGCTGAAATCATCTAAAATTGACGGTTATTCGAACTATCTAGCATACTTTCTTATTGATAGTTAAAAGTTCTTATGTTAAAGTCTAAAAAGAAGTTGGTGGATGATATTGCCGACAGTAAAATATTCGATTTGTATATTATTATTAAAGTATATAATATAATTATATAACTATTATTATATATATATATACAAGTGTATATATCTCATTATATATAGTATATATATACTTAATATAATATACTATATATATATAATATATATATATATATATATATGATTTATATGATAGCAAAATAATTTACCTTCGCCCATATGCACTTCTTTTGTTTTTTAAAATGCATAAAGCGTACCCTTTAAAGCAATTCTTTAAGTGTATCATTCTTTTGATTATACAATTCGCTCATTTTAACGAATGTTTTGTCGTTCTAAATGACGACTTCCATTTAAAGTTACTTACTCACCCACTATTGTTAAGTCCTTCTCCTTTACAAAAAAAAGCATTACAATTAATTGTTAACTGAATTTTTTACTTGACAAGACTAAGGCTACGTACACATGATGGCGTTTGAACGCCGCTACGAAAACCCAGCGGGCACACATGTTCGAGGCGTTGACGCCGGCGTTGAGAAATGCTCCAGTATACTGCCTGGAAGTTGGAAGAGCGCAGCTGGTATTGTGATGTTGTAGCTGTAGTATAGTAAACGAAGACCTAAGGCAAAGTTAATGCTTAGGCTCTCACTGCAACTTAACACAAAAATTCATCTTCTGCCTATTTGTTGTCAGGGTTCTCCTAACTTCTAAAGGCAACGAATATCTAAAGTTCAAAATGGAGTGATTTCATTGTTCACTGCCATCAATTGATTTTCATTAACTCTCAGGATTCAGCAGGTAAACTCTCTAAATAATAGAATATAGCCGAATCGAATGTTATGTTAGAATTGGTTGAATTTCGCTAAAATTCCATGGCAGATATTCCTTTTTCAAATAAAACGATCGAAACTGCCTAGGGCCCTAGATCTTGAACATTCATTGCGTGCAGGTCTATTTTTAGGGTTGCTTATTTCAATTTACTGGGCTTAACTAAATTAACGGCTCATAAATGCATATAGAATATATTAGTTTAACTGTTATTACCTTGTGTAACACACACGCATGATATATATAGATAATAATATATATTGTATAGTATATATATATTATAACTATATAGTATATATATATATATATATATATATATATATATCTTTTTTACTCTCAAAGCCATGCTAAAAGTTGGTAATAGATTTGATGTGGAGATCGGAAATTTTTTGGCCAGCTCATCTCCTGGGTGTAGAAAGGAAAGATGGTTGCGGGGGTGCGTCGGGCTTCAGTGTCGATAGAGTGGGCATCTCGCATGTGTTACACGAGGTAGGCGATCAGCGTGTCTGCGAATAGAGGTTGCATTCTGAGAAGGAGGGGTCTGGAACTGTGGAGTCAGGCAGGTGCGTGGTGGTTTCGAGTTAAGTATGGTGGGTTCGTTTTTATCACAATCTTTTCATAATTTTGCGCTATAATTTCTTTATTTTCTAATTAATAAAAAAAGTCTAAAGAAAAAAAAAAAAAAAAACATTAATCTGTAGTCCCCTGTTTGAATTTTCTTTCTTGTAAAGAAAAGAATATTTTAATTATTCTATGAGGGTTTCAATTTCCTATTGACTGTTGGGGTGAGAAATCTCAAGCTTGACGCTTAAAACTCATATAATTTTAGTCACTTTACTATTTTTATTTGGTTTCGCTCTTGTTTATTAGATAGATTTGATGCAAAGAGTATTGTAAAGTGTGAACTCCTCACCTCATGCGCGTGCAATCATACGTAATAAATATGAAATAAAATATATTACTTCAGTCATGTTATTAATTTTTCGGACATCTTGTGAATCTCTGTGTTGTGTGTTTTCCTTGTTACCTTTTCTGCGGAAAATATTACGCAAAAATGTAAACAATAAATTTCAGCAGGACGAATATAAGTATTTTTATAATCAAAACTACTTTTAGTATTTTTCTCTTAGTAAAAAAATTTATGAAAAATGCCTAATATTTTCTTTTTATGCTTTGTTTTATTTTGGCGGAATTTTCCCGCCAAAGGTAAATTGCACACACCAAGATGGGTCCGAATTATAACATTGGATTGGAGTATTATAATTTTTCAATTAGATTATATACTATAGACTATTTATGTTTGAGCATCTCGATGAAGTTGCAACAAAGAAAGCAAGCAGAAGAATGATATGGAACTGCAAACTGTCCAACAAACCTCGAGATTCTGATCAGGATAGAAGGTTGCTTCCACTTGCTCTAGCTTTAAAAAAAAAGAAAACTGGATTTCAGATATTGGACCTCCGAAAAAGGGTCATGCTCCTCCGAAAAAACGTCTTGCTTCCGCCGAAAAAAACGTGCGGCTCGCTCCGAAAAAACATCACAGAGAGTGTTTGAGACCCTGTTATGTCCGTTCAAATATTCCATCTTTGAAATTCCTGTGAAGAATTCTGGGAGTCTAGTGCCTATTCGAGTTAACTTTCAAACGCATGTTAAAAGCTTTGTGGGCCCGTTGGACATGGGGGAATATTACATAAAGAGAAATTGGTTGATGGAGGAGCTGCTTAAGAATGGACGTTTAAAGACAGGATGATAAAATATATACGCATAAATACGAACCTGCTTCTAGTTGAAAAAATCAATCGGGAAGCCCATGTAAATGCTGGCTAACTGCATTACAAAAGAGTACCTGCCTTCAGGGAAAGGTTACAATATTGTCTCAAAGAAGGATTTAAGTTGATGAGGAGGAGACTCTGGAGAGGTAGGTTGGAACAGCAAACAGAAGAAAGAGAAGAAAATCAGAAAAGAAAGAAAAGCGAAGAAAGAAATCAGAAGGGTGCTGCAAGATTGTGTCACTTATCATGATGTCTTGACAAGCTACTGAGTTTTGGAGGACACAATCGGAAAAGACTTTGATGTAAGAATCTTAAATTTTTTTTGATGTTTTGGAAACTAAATTTGTTTTAAAAAAAATATTCCATTTAACCTTGTAGATTTATTCAACTTTTAGAATTAAAATAACTATGATATCTTCGGTGAGTATAGAAAATTTTATATAATGACTTTTGAATTTTGGAAATTTATATTTGAATACTTCATCGCCTGTTTTTAAATTTGAATCAATGGTTTTTTTTAAAATGTAAACTGTGTGGATATGACGCCTCTCCGAATCTTCATTTTCAGGCTCAACAATAGGACTGCTCGAAACATGGTGGATGCTTGAGATTGGGATTCATTTTATAAAATAACTAATAGTAATAATAATATAACTTTAGTACTCTTTTATGTCTAGTGATAGTGTGTCTAATCATTGCTTCAATAATAATTAAATAATAATAATAATAATAATAATAAAAATATAAATTATGAGTAATAAAACTAGTGTGCTATAAAATAGTGTGTTAATAATGTATAATGTTAGTATTGATATGTATCGGGATAATAATACGGTTAGATATGTATGATTGTTACTGATAGTGTTATATGTATACGTTATATTGTGTATTTGTATGACGTATGTATGTATACTTGTATTTATGTAATTATATTATATAATATATATATATATATATATATATATATAAGTATAATAATATATATATTATATATATATATTATATATTAAATGAGATTATACTATTTTTTATAATATTTAAGTATTTAATTTATATAAGAAGCACTCTGAGCCCGATAGCTCAGTGTAAGAGCACTCGCCAAACAAAGCAAGGGGTCCCAGGTTCAACTGGCGGGTGGGAGAATGTGAGCTATTTCTCTCCTTGGCTTGGCTGCGTCTTGCTCGGACGTTAAATGAGTACACCCTCCTAGATTAGGGCTCTGCCCCGTGAGCGGCGGTGTCAGTTAGTGTTAAAAAAAATCAATATTTAACAATAAATCATTTTGACTTGTTTTGACATTCGATAACAGTGTGGTATAACATGGGTATCATCAGAAAACTTAGAAACCTTTCTCTTTATTTAATCTTCAAAGTTTATCATCATTGACGCGTTATTCGAAACTATTCTAATACTTGCTCTTAAGTGATTTTAATTGCTTTTAAAAAGTCACAAGAAGTTTGATGATATATTCGCTAAAGATATATCGATTTGGTACTAGTATATAGTATATATTTATATATGATATATATATTACTAGCTATCAGTTATATAGAATCTATATTATATGTATAGCGTATGAAGTAATATATTTAACATTCCTAAACATGTATCACATTTTAAAGCTATATGTTTAACATTCATAGCCATGTATCCATTTTAAATGCATAAAGCGCCTCTTTAATCATTTTTTAAGCCAACTTTTTAAGTTTAGCCTAATCGGCTTCGCATTGACTGTAACCGAAATTTTTTCGTCTAAATGAACTTCAGTTGTCAAGTTATTCCCGATAAGTCCTTCTCCTTTTACAAAAAAAGCATTACAATTAATTGTTAACGCTCGAGAAAGTTTTTTACTTGATCAAAGACGACTAAGCTATCGGTCACCTCATTAGGGCGTTTGCTACACCGCATACCAAACGCCCAGCGGGTCACACAGCGTTTGGCGGACATGCGCAGGTTGATCGTCCAGCTATAAGGCCATGTGGAGAGGTTAGAGAAGTAGCAGGAGTGCAGTGTGTAGCCTGTGTGATGTAGCCGTAGGTTTACGGCAAACGAGACTAGAGGCTAAAGTAATAGCCTAGGCTTCTCACTGCAATCCACACAACGAAAATTACATCTCTTCTTGCCAGTATTTGTTGTCAGTCGTCCTAACTTCCTAAAAGCAGACGCCATAATTAATAGTTTTAAAATGGAGTGTTTCTAATTGTTCATCCTGCCACTCAATCAGTGGGAAGCTGCTTAGAAAGGTCGTCTAAGTAGTCTTAGTAAACTCTCTAATAATAGCATGACTATAGCCGAACGAATGGTTAATGTTAGAATTGGTCTAATATTTATTATAAAAAATGTTATGTTAGAATTGGTTGAATTTCGCTAAAATTCCATGGCAGATATTCCTTTTTCAAATAAAACGATCGAAACTGCCTAGGGCCCTAGATCTTGAACATTCATTGCGAGCAGGTCTATTTTTAGGGTTATTATCTTATTCAACTTTATGGGCTTAACTAAATCATACATCCACAGTACCCCAAACAGCTTAAAGAATATAGCAAATATTAGTTTAGACACACGCACATGCGCGCGAAACGCACACATAACTAATAAAAATACAATAAATCAAAACAATCATAGTATATATATATATATTAATATTATATATATTATATATATTAAACAAAATACAACTAAAATAATTATAATCATAATAATATATATATTAGTTCTTTTTTACCCCCATAAACTTTAGTTGGGAGTAGATCTGCGGAGGCGGTTTAAATTTTGCATCAGTCCATCTCCTATTTAAAAAAAATGTTTCGCTCCCGGCTTTCAGATGTTTTTATCTTCATTCCATGTTTACAAAGCGCATTCCTAGATTTTGATATCAGGTCTTCAGTTCTAAAAAAAATTTGAACTGTGGATCAGCATAGATGGCCGAAAAAATATTTTGTTATCAGTTAACATTCTTTCCTTCTTCAGCAAATTTTTATGTTATTTGGTAAAATCTCCACTTTATTTTCCAACATATTAATTAGATATTTCATTCTCTATAAAATTATACAGCAGTTAAGCCCTCTGCTTGAATTTTCTTTGTTGCAAGGTCATAATATTTTAATAATTCTCCGATGGGTTTCAATTTGCTCCCAATGACTATTAGGAGGGGAACTTTAGATGTATCTTACTTTTCCAGCTTGACGCTTTAAAACTTCCGTTAATAGTGGGGCACGTGCTGCTGGTGCTATTTTTCTCGCTTTGCTTATAAGATTTGCTGCTAGAGTATTGTAAAAGTGTGAACTCCTTTCCTCATGGGTGTAAACGATATTAACGTCATTGGAACATAGTCTTTCCATATTTTCATCATGTTCGTTCTCAAAATCAATAAGTACTTCTTCGCTTTGACAGTCAATAAAATCTGTATCATATTGATCAGTTCCTTAAGCTCTTGCTCATTTGAAAAATTGAATAAGGACAAAGTGCTGATCATATTTAATGAGTTATCTGTAACTGTGCTAATTACTTGCCTTTTATTGATTTGGAATTCTTTGAAAACATCTGCAGGTTGTTGAATATATTGACTGATATTTTGCGATAAGTACACTGCACACACACAAGATGGTCCGAAATTTATAACATTGGATTGAAGTACTATAATTTTAATTAGATTTATACTATGAGGCAGCAGCGCCGGGAGCAGCGGCAGCAGCAGCAGCAACAACAACAACAAGAAGAAGATCATGAACTGCAAACTGTCACAAATCGAGATTCTGATCTGGAGAATGTTGCTTCCACTTGCTCTGCTTTAAAAAGAAAACTGGATTCAGATATTGGACCTCCGAAAAAGAGACATGCTCCTCCGAAAAAACGTCTTGCTCCGCCGAAAAAACGTCGGGCTCCTCCGAAAAAAACCATCAAAGAGAGTGTTTGACCCCTGTTATGTGCCCGTTCAAATACCCCATCTTTGAAATTCCTGTGCAGGATTCTGGGAGTGCTGGCCTAGGAGTAACTTTCAAACGCATAGTTAGAAACATTTGTGGGCCCGTTGACATGGGAATATACATAAAAGAAATTGTTGATGGAGGAGCTGCTTCAAGAGATGGACGTTTAAGACAGGATGATAAAATCTATAGCATAAACGACCTGCTTCTAGTTGAAAAATCAAATCGGGAAGCCATGGAAATAGCTGCCTACTGATTTACAAGAAGTCGTGCTTCAGAAAGGTTACAATTAGTGTCGGGAGATTGAAGTTGATGAGGAGGAGACTCTGGAGAGGTGGGTTAGATTTAAACAGAGAAAGGAAGAAAATCAAGAAGAAGGAATCATAATTGAACAACCAAATCAGAGATCTTGCAAGATTGTGTCACTTATCATAATGTCTTGACAAGCTACTGAGTTCTTGGATGGAACAACATAGAGAAGACTTTGATAGAAGAATATTGAAATTTTGATTGTTTTTGGAAAACTAAATTTTTTTAAAAAAAATTTTCATTAAATGAAAATTATTCGTAATTACTAAGAATAGAATTAAAATAAATATATGTATTCATCATTCATATAAAAATATTCTTATATATATATACTTTAAAAAAAATTTGGAAAATTTATATTTGAATACTTCATCGACTGTTTAAAAATAAAATTTGATAATGAAGAGAATAGAATATATAATAGAATAAAAAACTGTGAGGAGATGCCTCTCCGAATCTTCATTTTCAGGCTCAACAATAGGACTGCTCGAAACATGGTGGATGCTTGAGATGGATTCATTCTAAAATGTACCTAATAGTAATAATAATAAACATATAATAAGAAGACAAAACTTGTTATATGGAGATGGTATATAATCAACTAATTTTTGTCAAATAATTAATAATAAACAAAAATAATAATAATAATAATAATAATAAATAATACAACATAAAATTATGATGATACTATGTTAAATGAGCAGAAATATGTGTTATCAATATAAAATAAGGTAATTATATTTATCGAATATTAGTTAGCACCACAGCTAATGGTATATTGTTACTAAAACCAGATTATTAGTCTTTTGAAATAATACAAACTTATAATAGTAATTATGTATAGAAGAATAACAATAATAAAATAATAACTATTATTATAACTATAGTAATACATATAAATAATAATAACGTATCCTATTTGTGTATATTTATTCTAAGAAATTGTATAACATAATTATATATATATACAATTCTGAAATATTTTTCATTGGTTTAATTTTATATAAAAAGCACCCGGTAGCTCAAGTGGAAGAAACATCAGCCAAACAAGGCGAGGGTAGGTTCGCAACTGCCCGGTGGGAGAATGTGAGCTATTCTCTCCTTGGGGCTTGGTTCTGTCCTGCTCGTACGTTAAATGATAAGCACCCCCTCCCTAGATTAGGGCTCTGCCGGTGCGCTGGTGTTTATCTGTAAAAAAATCAATATTAACATAAATATTTTATACTTCGTTTTTGACATTCGATAACATCTGGTATCACATTGCAAGCTCCTCAACACTATTTAAGCCAACACATATCTCACTTATTTAAATTTCAACTGTACTGAATCATAATTGAACTGCGTTATTTGAAACATATTCTAATACTTGCTCTTATTGATTTAAAATTCTTTTAAAAACACACATCTAATAAAATGGAATAAAAACATTCCAAAAAAATATATAATATAGATAAATATAAATAACATAAATAACACAAATATATAATAAAAAAAAAAGATATCAGTTTTATATTATATATATATATATAGTATATATAAACTTATATATAATATATTATATTCAAAATAATTTAACTTCGCCCATATGCAGGCATCCACTTTAAATGCATAAAGCGTCCCTTTAAACAATTTTTAAGTGTACATTTTTGATTATACAATCGCCTCATTTTACGAATGTTTTTCGTCTAAATGAACTTCCAGTTTCAAAGTTACTTCCCCACACACTCTTTTAAGTCCTTCTCCTTTTACAAAAAAAAAGCATTACAATTAATTGTTAACTGAATTTTTTACTTGACAAAGACCTAAGGCTACGTACACATGATGGCGTTGTAACGCGCGCTACGAAAACCCAGCGGGTACACATGTTGGCGTTGACGGCGCGTTGATCTCCAGTATAGGCATGGAAGTTGAAGAGGCAGCATGTCTTTGGATGTTGTACCGTAGGTATAGGAAACGAAGACTAAGGCAAAGACATTACTGGGTACATCCGATTTTACATGACAGATTGACTCACGGTTGTTTTGTAACTCTGTACCCAAATCTAGGAAAACATGAGGTCAAGTTTTTTAATTACTTTAGGATGTCGATTGCATCCTTTGACGAGTTACTGAAAATACTTCAGGATGACCTAGCACCTAGTCAGAACTATGTGAGGGATAGCATTTCGCCAGAAGAAAAACTCGTAATCACACTAAATTAAGTTTATTTATTACTCCAAATTACATGTAGAGTATAAAAAATTATACTATAAAAATTGTATAGCGCGCGCTATACTGACAACATGTGTACAGTCCAATTTCAAATAAAAGAACTCGAGGCGCCCTGCTAGCACGCGCTTCACGAGGAACCTTCTAGACGCGCGCTACTGCGCGCGTTGAAGACAGAGCGCGCGCTGCCATGAGTACGCGGTCTGTAGTAATCATATAGTATGCCATGATATACAGCGCGCGTTGCTTGGCGTGCGTTGCAACGCCATCATGTGTACGTAGCCTAAGGATTGTATTCACGATTTGAGAGCAGACTTCTGAAAATTGAGAATTCAATCGAGAGATTATTTTTTTGTGAAGCTTATCCACTACTGAATAACCAGAAGATTTTGGTCCCAGTGTGAGGACATATATGAGTTTATATGATCATTGAAAAGAAGTGAAAAGACATACTAGTTATTGATAGACTCTGCTGACAGAGATTGTGATTTGTGGAAGAAAATCATACCTTAGACGAACAGACTCTGTATTTATTTTTGTATTAAACGAACTCCGGAAATTGTCGCGCTTTTTTTTTTTGTTTGTGATTCCATCTTGTGACAATTTATATATATATATAATATATATATATATATATATTAAATATATATTATATATATATTATAATATATATAATATATATATATATATAATATCACATTCTCTCGCTTCCAACCCAGTCTCGGAACCCTGCGGCCCCCTCGCTTGGCTAGCGATGCTCTACCACTGAGCTATTTCTCTATTAACTCTAGCTTTCGTCCCACTCAGACATTATGAGTAACATTGTGGTGTGCTTATGCACAAATGGGAATAATCGCGGCGTCCGCGATAGGCCTGGCCAGCCAGCGGACTTAGCTGTTAGGCCCTTGTTTCCAAGGACCTTTCTCGAAGGGTCCCACTGACAGGACGAAATCCTTACTGGGGTAGAGATTAATTTAATATATATATATATATATATTATATATTATATATATATATATATATATATATATATAATATAATATATATATATATATATATTATATATATATATATAATATTATATAGTATATATATTATATATTATTATATATGTATATATATAATCATTACAAAGAATTTGAGGCGTGTAGCTTAAAACTAATATTAGGTCATTAATGTAGGAGTCAGCTATCAACACGATATATTTTTGACGAAGAAGGGGAATATTATCTGAGGAAATACGATTTAGAGCCTGGTAAAATGAAAGAGAAGGATTCTATTATTTGTTCAGAAGAAGTTATAACAGCGTATCAGCGATAATGATGAAAATCTTGTTAGTTAGGCCTAGTGAATAATTGCAATTTTATTAATGGTGGTAAAAGTGATGGTCATTGTGATGGTAGTAGATAATGATATCCATTCATAATTAACACCCCCTCCTTGAATAGGCTCTGCCCGTGTATATATATTTATAATATTATATATATATATTAATATATATATATATATATATAATATATATATATATATATAATATACTATATTATATAATATATATATATATATTATATATATATTATATAATATATATATACTATATATATATATATATACTATATATATAATATATATATATTACGCACTTGGTTATTAGGACCTTGTAATTTTACCGCAATAAATAATTATAAAAATATAATTGCTTATAATATGGCATATAGTTTAAAAGTTCTTTTGCTTTTATTTTCTTACTGTTTTTTGTGTATCTACTTGCCCAATTTTGCCAGGAAAAAATATTAAAAAAGAAAATTTTAAAATAGTTTCTTTTACAAGAACAGAAATACCCCCCTCATAGAATCATTCTGTTTGCATATTCATATCACAGTATTATTCAGCAGTGCAAAATCTTTTCACGCAGTAATAAAAAAATCTCTTTTTACAACAATATCTATACCACACATTTTCAAAGTTTATACTCAAACTTACAATTTTAGAATTGAAAGTTAAGTAATTAATTGTTAATTAAATATTTTACCAAAATGTCTTCCAAAAGTTTTGTTTGGGAACATTTTACAGTAAGTGGTAATAGTCACCACTGTGTTTATGAAAACTATGCCTGACGTTGGTTTCATGAGGCGGAAAAACTTCCAAAACTTACATAACCACTGCTGTGAGAAATCATTTGCAAATAAGCATAATGAAGAATTTAAATTAGAAATGGAAAAAAATAAATATAAATAGCAAACAAGATTCTAGTTCCAAGCCTTCATCATCATCATCATCATCATCATCATCATCATCATCATCATCATCATCATCATCATCATCATCATCATCATCATCATCATCATCATCATCATCATCATCATCATCATCATCATCATCATCACAACTGACACTTGTAGATACTTTTGAGAGAAAGAAAATGTGGGGTATAAATGACCATAGAGCTGTAAATCTCCACCAAGGTATTGGCAAAATGATTGCTCTGGACATACAACTTTAATCGATTGTAGAAGACATCGGTTTTAGACAATCAATGAAGATTGCTTGTCTAGATTATGATATGCCAAAAGAACTTACTTTAGTCAAAAAAAAATTTCTCAGTATTCATAAAAAATTATTTAATGCACTGAAAAATGAAATATCTGGAGCCTCTTATATTTCTCTAACTGCAGATATATGGACAGCTAATATAGCTAACATATCCTTTTTAAGATTAACGGGACACTGAATTCAAAAAGACACTTTTGCACAAAAAACAGCAGTTTTTCTCGAATCTCATACGAACCAAAATATTAGTAAAAATTTGCTACATGGTTTAAAAACTTTCAATATTCCAAAAAATAGAATTCATTTAGTGAAACGGGATAATGGACCAAACATGGTAGCTGGTATAAGGGAAAGTAGCTTGCTATCAATTTCATGCTTTTATTGCACATCGTGTGAACAATATACATTCACGATTCAATATTATGTCAGAAGTCTGTGAAAGAAATATTATTTACTTGCAGAAGTGTATCCTCTCATTTTTATCATTCAGCAACGGCAGCTGCAAAGCTTAATACTTAACAGTTGCAGATGAATGTGAAACAACATAAATTAATTCAAGACGTTTCTACACGTTGGAACAGCACTTATGACATGCTTAAAAGATTGTTTGAACAAAAATTTCTCCTAGCCACATACGCTGCTGAATGCAACCAGAAAATGTTGACTGATTTTCAGTGGCAAATAGGAGAAAAATTATTCCATTTACTTGGCCCATTTGACAACATCACTAAAACATGCAGTAAACGTAAAGAAATAGTCGCCCAAGTGATCCCTTCAATTTTAGCAATAAATCAATTTTTAAATAAGGCTACTAATAGCAAACACTTCAGTGGAATAATTATTACATTTGTTGAAGAGCTTAAGAAATCAGTAGAAAAAAGACTTTCTAAGTTTCTATGTGATAAATCTTTGTGTGTAGCTACTTTCTTAGATCTGCAGTTCATGCGAATTTATCAATATGAATCAGATGAATCAATAAAAAATATGGT